>VMDO01020293.1:27098-38037 GCA_007922755.1 Pedetes capensis | reverse complement strand
ACTAGACCACTGAGCTTTTGCCCCCCAGCCATTTTTTTTTTTTTTAATTTTTGAGACAGGGTCTCGCTAAGTTATGCAGACTGCCTCTGGTCTCAAACTTGTGATCCTCCTGCCTCCGCCTCCGCGGTGAAAATGACAAAAAATGTATCTTAAAAGGAAGAAATCCTTAAAGCACTGTAAAACAAAACAAAATGCCAATAATTGAGGAAAAATGTTTTTAAAAGCCACAGAAAATAGAGACTAAATGCAATTGGATTGAGCAAATTACATCTCATAGCATGTGTAGGAAGATAACTGTGGGAAGATAAGCCGCTGGGATTACAGGCCTGCACCACCGGGCCCTGCTTTGGTGTGTATTTCTAGGATTTGGATTCAGGCTGGGAGTTTTTGTGGACATAAAAACAACAGGAGCTGGCCATGGTGGCAAACACCTGTCATCTCAGCACTTAAAAGTTTCAGGCAGGAGGATCACAGGTTTCTGGCTAGCCTGGGCAACATAGTGAGACCTTGTCACAAAAAGAAAAAAGAAAAAAAAAAAAAAGGAAAAACTCAAAACCACAAATAAAAGCCAGGAAATTCATCACTGAATTGGTAGTTTTTAAAGTTCTGATTTTTCTTTCACCGTTTGCTTACTACTGTTTTCTTTTCAGAGCTCACATTGCTGCTTCATCATTCTTTCCAGGGTTTTCAGTTACATTCAGTGGTTTTAGTTACATTTGAGTCAAGTGGATTATGCTTACTCCATCTTAATCTAGAACCAAAGCCTTTTTATTTTTATTATGATACTCTGTTTGCCTGTGTGGAGGGGTGATACTCAACATATTGAATAATTAGTATGTCACAAATATCAACCAACCAAAACATTGTCCATTCAGAACAAATATTAACTATAAACAATTGATATCACCATGTAAGTACATACTTCCTGATAATCTGCCCTGTCTGTTAATATAGTTTTTGTTAAGTGTTTCTTCTTCATCAGTAGAAGACATGTAAGATATCCAGTGGAATGTACCAGTGTCTTGCCTTCTGGGCACGAGGGTCTTTTCTTTCCTGGTTGTTAACCACTTACCTTGGTCTCTCATCTGTCTCTCTGGTACAATGGATTCTGATTCAAACATATCTATACTCACTCTTCACCTTTTGAGGCCAAGATCTCATGTCTTCTGCTTACCACATACATGTGAGAATTGAGAAATGAGGCTGACTGCTTGTACCCCACTTACTCAGATTGCTGCCCCTAGGTGTTTCTGCTAGTTGAATCTCTTCCTTCTGTGCCTAAACCAGACTTAGAAACGCTCAAGGATCACAATTATCTTCCTACACATGCTCTGGGATGTAATTTGCTCAATCCAATTGCATTTAGTCTCTATTTTCCATGGCCTTTAAAAACATTTTTCCTCAATTATTGGCATTTTGTTTTGTTTTACAGTGCTTTAAGGATTTCTTCCTTTTAAGATACATTTTTTGTCATTTCCACACTACCTATATTATTTCTAAACTACCATTACTACCACCTGCCAATTGTCAGTCTAAACTGCCATCATTTCCTTCATTTACTATTATAATACTTTCCTGACTTACTATTTCCATTCTTATTGACAAATAGTCTATTGTCCATTTGATAGCTATAGAGCAGGGATGCTCAACCTTTTGGCTTCCCTGGGCCATATCCAGTAAAGAGAAATTGTCTTGGTCTGCACATAAAGTATATAATATAATTAGTGCATACAGGTAATAAGGGGGGAGATCATTAAGAAAATAAATACTAAAAAGCACATGATGTTAGAAGATTTTATAGGTCTGCATTACTAGCTGTCCTGGGCCACATGCAGTACTCAGGCTGCAGGTTGGACATGCCTGCTATAGAGCTCTTTTTAAACAAATCATGTTACCCCAAACTTGAAAAAAATATTCTCCAGTGGCTTTTTATCACATTCAGATGGAATGTCAAAGTCCTTCATTCTCTATGTGATCCTATCTGATTCACTCTTTTCTAATACTCTGTGTCCTACCAACCCCTCCTTTAATGATTTTGTTTAAATTGTGCCGGCCTTTTTGCTTAAACATGTTAAGGGTGTTTTCCTGGTAATGCTCTTTCTTACATAAAGGGCTATTGATTTCTACCTAAAAGAAGCTTTAGGGTTCGGGATGTTGCTTAGTAATCGAGTGCTTGCCTGGGTAAAAGAGGCCTTCTGTAACCATTCTGTCTGAACACCTAGTCATAATCTTCATAGTATTTATCACTACCTGAAATTAAACTATTTGATTACTTACCTGTTATCATCTCAACTACTAGGAAGGTTTCATGTAAGCAGAAATTTGTCTTGTTTACCACTGTATCCCTGAGGTACTGGCATATAAAAATTTGTCAATATTTGTTAAATGAAGAAATGAATGAATATCTAGCAATTAGTGTATTTGGGAAAGAATGTGTATGTGCCTAGGCTAGTAATTCAAAAAGTAAAGTAGTGCCAGAAATTTGTTGAATATAGGTATTGTATCGGAATTATCAATTAGTTATTGATTTGTGAACTGAAGCTCTTGAAATATGACTTAAAACTGATTGTCCCTGAGCCGGGCGCAGTGGCACATGCCTGTAATCCCAGCATTTTGGGAGGTGGAGGCAGGAGGATTGCAAATTAGAGATCAAAGGCAGTTTGCATAATTTAGCGAGACCATGTCTCAAAACCTGAAAAAATGGGTTGGGGGTGCTGCTCGGTGGTCCAGCACTTGCAAAGCATGCAAGCGTGAGGCCCTACGTTCAACCTCCAGTATCAAAAAAACAAAAACAACAACAAAAAAAAAACCCTGATTGTACCCATTTAAGCCAAGTATGGCCACCTCAGATTAGGTAGTTATTTCCTACTTTCAAATAGCGTACTATATGTGATTGTTGTTGTTGTTCTTAGGTGCCGTCGAGTTGGTATCCGACTCATAGCGATCCTCATAGGGTTTTCAATGGCTGAGTGCTTCGGGATTGCCTTGGGAGTGGGTTACCAGGCCCTTCTCCCATTTTTGCGGTGCTGGGAATTGAACTCGGGACCTCAGAGACTGCAGCGTAGCGCTCTACCCACTGAGCTAAATCCCAGCCCCCTATATGTGATTAGACTGTATTATTTACTCTGTTTTGTCTTATTTATGTGTTGGTTCTCTGTTTTTCCTAGTGATCTACTTTATTGACAGTAGAGTCTCTGCATCTAGCATGATGCTAATACTTTGCACGTCGTCCATTAAATATGTTGAAGGAAGTTCGATACTTCTAGGAATTTTGGTTTTGTATTTTAAGAATCTTGAGTTACTTCACAATTTTTTTCTTTTATTGGCTCCATTTTATGCATTAAATGATTTTTTTATTAGAGGTCATATATATATAAATTAAACATACTTGGTTCTACATATTAAGTAGGTGCATGTGCCAGTGTGATATGGTTGAAACCCAATTCTGATTCACTTTTGCAAAGATACCATTATGCCAGCATTAGATTCTGAGATACAAGATTTATGTGGGTGAAATTAGGAAAATGTATACAGTATTTGACTTTGCATGAGTCCTATTATTTATAACCTACTTTATTTGATTAATACATGCAATAATACTAGTGTCCAATAATACTAATGCATTAAATTATCAAATATATTGTGTTCTGATTCTTTCTCTTTCCTTGAAAATATGTAAAATAAATACATGTGAGATATTGTTTTTGGGATTCAAATTATTCTTCAGTGTAGAAAACTACAAAGATTTCTTTATTGAGCCAGCTGTAGTTAATTATGTAGAGTGATGAGAAAAAGTATTTCACTATTCAATGTATCTTTTTTTTAACTTATTTTATTTTATTGAGGCAGAGTCTCACTCTGTAACTCAGGATTGTTAGGTACTTACTATGGAGCCCAGGCTGGCCTTGAACTCATAGCAATCTTCCTGCCTCAGATTCCCAAGTGCTGGGGATTATAGGCATGTCCAACCATGCCTGCCTCCGTGTGTCATTTTATTAGTCTTAGTGTAAGAGTATATATAATATAGTAGCAATTTTGTTGTTTTAGTAGCTTATAATCTGGATTGAAAAACCATTTAGTTTTCAATTCTCAAACTTTAATAATTGAAGAAAAATTCAAGCCACAAGTGGCAATAGTGAAAGATTCTATGGGGAAAATATTAAATGAAGCAAGAAACATCAAAGGAAGATGGAAGGAATACACAGAATCATTATACAAAAAAGAATTGGTGGATAACCAGCCATTTCAAGAGGTTGCATATGAAGAGGAACCAGTGGTATTGAAGGATGAAGTGGAAGCTGCCTTGAAGTAATTGGCAAAACACAAGGCCCCAGGATTGATGGAATATCAATAGAGATGTTTGAACAAACAGGTACAACACTGGAGGTGCTAATTTATTTATGCCAAGAGATTTGGAAAACAGCAACCTGGCCAACTGACTGAAAGAGATCCATATTTGTGCCTATTCCCAAGAATTGGAAACTATCAAAGGATATCATTAATATCACATGCAAGCAAAATTTTATTAAAGATCATTCAAAAGTGACTGCAGCAGTATATAGACAGAGAACTGCTGGAAAATCAAGGCAGATTCAGAAGAGGGTGTGGAAGCAGGACATCATTGCTGATGTCAGATGGATATTAGCTGAAAGACAGAATATCAGAAAGATGTCTGTTTATATTTTATCAATTATGCAAAGGCATTTGACTGTGTGGATCATAACAACTTATGGATAACACTTCAAAGAATGGGAATACCAGAGTACTTAACTGTACTCATGAGGAATGTGAACATGGACCAGGAGGCAGTCGTTTTTAACGGAACAAGGAAACACTGCTTGGATTAAAGTCAAGGAAGATGAGTGTCATGGTTTTATCCTTTCACCATACCGCCTCAATTTCTATGCTGAGAAAATAATTCAAGAAGCTGGACTTTGTGAAGAAGAACACAGTATCATGATTGGAGAAAGACTAATTCACAACCTGTGTTATGCATATGACACAACTCTGCTTGCTGAAAGTGAAGAGGAATTGAAACCTTTATTGTCCTTTCAGTATGGATTGCAACTCAACATCAACAAAACAAAAATCCTTACAACTAGGTCTGTAAGCAACTTCATGATAAATGAAGAAAAGACAAGACTGAGGTTGTCCAAGATTTTGCTTTACTTGGTTCTATAGTCAACACCTGTGGAAGCAGCAGTCAAGAAATCAAAAGACACATTGCTTTGGGAAAAGCTGTGGCAAAAGATGTCTTTAAAATATTGAAAAATGAAGATATCATATTGAAGATGAAGGTGCACCTGACTCATGCCGTGGTACTTTTATTTGTATCATTTGGTTGTGAAAGCTGGATATCGACCAAGGGAGACAGGAGAATTGATGCTTTTGAATTATGGTGCTGGAAAGGAACACTGAATATATAATGGGCTACCAAGAGAACCAACAGATCTGTCCTAGAAGAAGTGCAACCAAAGGGCTCCTTGGAAGCAAGGATGGCTAGACTGCATCTTATGTATTTTGGACATGTAGTTAGGAGGGATCAATCCCTAGGGTAGGACATCATGTTTGGGAGAGTGGCAGATCAACGAAAAAAAGAAAAACCTTCAACTAGATGGATTGATACAGTTTTCTACAATAGTGGGCCTAAACATAAATAAGATTGTGCGCTTGGCACAGAATCAGGGAATGTTTTGGTCTGTTGTACATAGGGTCACTATGAGTTGAATCCAACTCGATAGCACCTAACAACAACAACATCATAATTGCTTCAGAAATAGAGAAAATAAACTTAACACTTAATAATATATTTGTACCACACTGTGAAGTAGGTGCCTTCACATAACTCTCACTTAATTGTGAGAATAATGCTATGAAGTATTATTAATATTAATCCACATGAAAATTTTTGAGTTAGCATTGTTAGTGTGTATTTAGACCTTTTCCATTCTGATATTTAAAGTACAAATCTGTTTGTTGTTGACTGCATAATATTTGGAAGTTCTGAATTTACATGATAAATCCCTTTGAAACGTCTTTATTTCTAGTCTTTCTTCTGAAATTCAATTTTTTGTTCATTATTTTTTATTATAACACTATTCTCATAAAATTAAACTCAAAATTTCTCCTTATACAACAGTTTCTCATCTTGGAATGTTAGAATTACGTTAGAGTGTGTTTATATATTTTAGCCATATGCACATTTTTAAATGAGTTATAATAATTTTGTTAATTAAAAAATTATGTTTTAGCCTAACAGTTCCTCTTCACTCCCCTAAATATCAAATCTTATCTATGTTAAGTCTGTATTCTTCCATATATTTCTGTTTTTATACTAGCATATGAAAGGATGTCTATAATTAGTTTAAAGATTTTAAAAGATGAAGAACACTTTTAGTTTTATTGTTCTCTCTCAGTTAACAGTATAATGTGGCCATCCCTCCAGGAATATATTGAAACTCCACAGCATTTTAATCTATAATGTATTTGCTATTTCCTCATCTGTGACTGTTTAGATTTGCAAAGTGATCCATAATAATTTATTTAAAATCATCTTAAGCTCTTGGAATCTATAGCCCCTAGCATGTTTTGTGTCAGAATATATTAAATATCCTTGTTGTTGTTGTTAGGTGCTGTTGTATTGAGTTCAACTCATAGTGACCCTGTGTACAACAGAACGAAAAACTCCCTGACACTGTGCCATGCTCGTGCCCAACCCTGTATCTGTGCTTCTCTGCTATTCATAGTGTTTTCAATGGCAGATTGTTTTGGGATTGTTTTTCCAGAGTGGGCTGCCAGATCCTTCTCTCATTTTTGCAGTTTTCTGTGTTGAGCCCAAGACCTCAGAGCAGCAGAACAGTACTCTACCAACTGAGCTAAACCCTAGCTCAAATATCCTACTTAGCTTATAATAATTGGCCACAATTAACACTAGAAGACTTGTAGAAGCCACACCTTGCTTCTCCACATTTATGAAAGAAAAAGAATGAAAGCATGACAGCTAAAAAGGTTGAAAAAAAGTATATTGGACATGTAGAAATATTTTGATTTAAAATATTATCTGAATTTTCCTGGTAACATAATCAGAGAAACCTCTGTGAAAAAACTTCAAATATGTTGATGAAGGGTCATGGACAGTTGAATAACAAAGGATAAGGAAGGAGCCTATTAGTAAAGCCTGGAGTAAAATTATTATAGAATCAATATATTTTTGTTTTGTTTCATTTGAGGAGCAGGTTGTATTTAGTGTTTTATTCCTAGTATAAGATAGAAGAGCTGGTTCCCACAAGGGGGCAGACTATGACAACTTGAAAAACTTAACATTATAAACATGAATAAATAATGTACCAATCATTTCTTTTAAATACATAGTTGATTTATTAGGAAGAGAAAATTACCAAGGGCCAGAAAGGAGCAGAGGGGTAACTGACTGATCATGCAATGAATAATACCTTGTATAGGGAATATCTACTTAGCTGTTCCTCAGTACATGTGTGCTCTGTTGGCAGTTTGGACACTCAGCTATGGCTATAATCAGATTAGTGTTCGTGAACGGGAGTACATATTGCCGAGCCCATGTATAAACTCTGTTTCATTGTTAATGAGTCCACTGAGCAAATTTAGAGTGGCTGGGTAAAGACACTGACTGAGTCCCCAGAACTCTGGTCTACTGGGTTTAAGCAGCTCCTCCTCTACAGGTTGCTTTTTGGCAGACAGTCATGTGGGGCATGGATTACTTCATAGTTTGTATCCTTTCAAAGAGGCCTGTCTGCCTTCATTATTCCCAGATCTTTGTGATCATTTATCTCATTATTCCTTCCAAGTTCCATATATCCAGTTAAACTATTAAACACTGTTGATGGGTTGCTATCTAACAGTACCTCTATCAATCTCCTTACAAAGAACATAAACAGCAATGTATCCTGCTAAAATTTTGCCATTAGGAGTGTTTCCCTTCACCACTGCCCTTACGACCACCCTGCAGTGGAGCTGTAGCCTGAAGCCATACCACTGTGGCATCCAATCCTGTGAGATCTCAGAAGCTAAGCAGGCTCAGGTCTGGCTAGTACTTGGAAGGGAGACTGCCTGGGAATACCAAGTGCTATAGGCTTTGGAGAAGGACCTGGCAGCCCAATCCCAAAACAATCAGCCTTCTAAACACCCTATGAATAGCAGAGAAACACTGACAATAGTGCTGGGCATGGCACTGTGTCAGGTAATGTTTTGTCTGTTGTAGTTAGGGTTGTTATAAGCCGGATCCAACTCAACAGCACCTAACAACAACAACAACAGTGGCACTCTGGTGCTATTCTCATCTACTTATCATATAGAATCATTATTAAATAGGTTTGCTATTTGCCACCCTTAAATGGTCATCGAGCATTCTCCTTCAGATCATACATCCAGATTAAGAGAGAAAAAGCAATATAACAGAAGTGTAAAATGTGGACATCTAGGCTACTTGTTTCTATAAATTACTTATGATTCAGGATAGGCTGAAGGCTGATCTCATGTATGTTGTTGTTGTTAGGTGCCCTTGGGTCGGTATCCGACTCATAGTGACCCTCATAGGGTTTTCAATGGCTGACTGTTTCAGGATTGCCTTGGGAGTGGATTGCCAGGCCCTTCTCCCATTTTTGTGGTGCTGGGAATTGAACTCGGGGCCTCAGAGACTGCAGCGCAGTGCTCTACCAACTGAGCTAAATCCCAGCCCTGATCTCATGTATAGTGGCGTGATAAACATAGGTATGCAAGTATCTCTGTAGTCAGCTGACTCTAATTGTTTTGGTTGTATACTCAGAATTGATATAGCTGGATCACATAGTAGTTCTAGTTCTAATTTTTTGAGAAACCTCCATACTTATTTCCACAGTGGTTGGACTAATTTACATTCCTGGCTTCCTTTCCCCTCCTTATCCTCACCAACATTTGTTATTTTTTTCCTGTCTTGATAATAGCTGTTCTGACTAGGGTGAGATGGAATCTTGATGTAGTTTTTTTTAAAGATCTGTTCATAGGTAGTAAATTTATCTTTTAATTTTATTTTTAATTTGTTAGTAATTTTTTAGCTAGTACACAAAATAATGGGTTTCACTATGACATTTTCATAATGAATATAATTATACATTGCTCATATTCACCCCCCCCCACTGGTTTCTTTTGTCTCCCCCCACTGGTCCCCTTCTTCCTCCCAAATAGTATCCTTTCTGCTTTCATGTCATATATTTGGCGTGCCAAAAAATGGATACACATTTTAAGTGATATTTATGTATTACTTTTTGAAGTTGAATTGAATTATTATAGTAACCCCTTTGAGTACCTTTGGTTATTGCAGAATCAAATGTGACTTGTATTCCTATTTTGTTATTGGGGTGTGTGTGTGTGTGTGTGTGTGTGTGTGTGTGTGTAACAATTTTAATACTTAAAACGTGTATACATTTTGGCACCTGTATTTATTTTTAAATCTAGGTTTTGCAAATGAAAGAAAGCATGTGATTATTTGTCTTTCTTCCCCCCACCCACGGCCCTTCCTTGTTGCCTCCCTCTCCTTAGTCCCCTTCCAGCCCCAAGGAGTTCCCTTTTAAATTTCGTCTCTCCCTCCCTCCCTCTCTCTCTCTCTCTCTCTCTCTCACACACACACACACACACACACACACACACACACACACTTTAGGGTCCACATATGAGAGCAAACGTAGCATATTTGTCATTCTGAGTCTGGCTTATTTCACTTAACATGATGATCTTTAGTTCCTTCCATTTTCCTGCAAATGACATCATTTTGCTTTTCTTTATTACTGAATAAAACTCGATTATTGGTAGGTGGGAGTGGTGGCACACAACCGTAATCCTAGTGCTTGGGAGGCTGATGTATGAGGATCACCATAAACTCAAGGCTGACCGGGGCCACCTAGCAGGTCCTAGGCCAGTGTCAGCTACAAAGTGAGATCCTGTCTTAAAAACAAAACAACAACAACAAAAAACCCTCCATTGTGTATGTACACCACATTTTCTTTATCCATTCATATGTTGATACACATCCAGGCTGATTTCATAATGTGGCTTTTGTGAATAGTGCTGCAGTAAACATGGATGTACAGTTATCTCTGTGGTTCTAAATGCCTGTTCTAATTGTATGTCCGTATTTTTCCCTGGATTTAGGGAAATTTCTGCTATAATTTCATTGAATGTATCTCAGCTCCTTTATACCAAAGATTTTTAAGTTTTGTTTCTTGATTGTGTCCCAGAATTCTTGAATGTTGTGGTCATGATTGCTTTTACTTCATTCATTTGTTTAGTTTTCTCTTCTTTGAGGTCATTGATTATTTATAAAATAAGACTTTTGAATTCTTTTTCTGGCATTTCAGCCATTTCAGTATCTTTGGATTCCATTTTTTAACAGTTAGGAAGTTTTGGTGAAGTGATGTTGTCTTGCTTTTTCATAATTCTTATGTTTCTACGTGGATCTATGTATCTTTTGGTATGCATATTTCTTCTAGTTCTTTATAGGGGTCTTCTTAGTGAGCAGCCTTCTGCTGGGGTCTCAATTTTCACTATCACTCAGAGGAGAGAAAAGAGACTACAGTAACAACTCAAAAACAAACTAGATATTTAAACATAATAAAAAGAAATTGAAGACAACTATACCCCCTATAAGGGTAGAATACAAAGGCAGTAAAATAGCTATCTGATAAAATAGGAATTTAAAAATTAATAAAGATAAAAGTATTAATAAGTAATAAAAATGGGGGAATGTGTAAGGGGAACTAGAAGAAGAAAGATAAGACAGGCAAAGTATATGGGATGAAGGCATAAGAAATAATAGAGAAAACAAAATACAACAAATACAGAGCAAGACAAAACAATTAAAAAAAAAAAAAAACAGAAAAAAAGAAAGACCAATCAGTATTTCCTCCCTGCTGAAGAGAAGGATGATGGA
>VMDO01020293.1:7224-26998 GCA_007922755.1 Pedetes capensis | reverse complement strand
TTAATTCCTGCCAATGATCTGCTTGTGCAGGTCTGGCAACCCGATGAATGTAGGAACCAACCTCAAGCTGCTCTTGCCAGCTGAGCCTGTACACTGCCTGGTTGGATGCCCCCTTGCACCAGAGGCTGTCAGTATGTGTGGCCATGGGAAATGAGTGAGCAGTGGTTGTATTTCCACCAAATATGTCTGGGCCTCTGAGAGTATAGATAGCAGTCAGACCAAAGCATTCTGCACTAGTAGGGTAGGTGCGGACATAGACTGAGCCTGCATGGCCATACCAGCTGTTCCACTTCCCTGCTCATATTCACACACAGCTGGTCTCCCTCTTCTTCCTAGAGATCTGGCCCCATTTCCCAAATGTAAGTGTTCTCTATATCCCTCTGCAGCACAGCCTGCACTGTCCACCATGTAGACCTGTGTCCCCATGTCTGCGTCCAAGTCACAAGTAGTTTCCTAGACCCATTCTGATTTTCAGGGTGGTTGCTCACTTTGCCAGTGGCGAGGGGAGTCATTTGGGGTTTGGAGATATAAAAATGCGTAGCTTCTGCTTCCCCTGGCCGAAAGGTTTGATTGTAAAACCTCTCTCACCAGGGCACCAATGAGCAAACTAGGAAATGCAGGGGGTGCCATCTGCTTGCTGCATTAATTGCAAATCTATCTTAAACTATAATTTTTTGCAGAGCACTAGATTGTGTGTCGGTGGAGCTCACAGAGCTTTCCTTTTCTCTTCCTTAAAGCCCTGCTAAGAAGGACTCTCCCCCTTCCTTACTGTGTTGCCTAGCTCGTGGTGTTAGGGTCTTTTGTTTCTTTTACAAATCTAAAGTTCTGTATTTCTTCATTTCACTGGTCTCTGTCTCCTGTTTCCTATTGCACTCCTGTGCCTCTCCCTGCCACCACACAACTGATGCTTTGTTTCAGATTTGTGGAGATGCAGAAAAGTACTGGGTGTGTTTTAGTCATCCGTCTTCCAGTTCTGCTTCATATTTTTAATGATATCAAGTAGGACCTTGGCACTTGAACTTTCCCATACTTGAACATTTCTGCCCTTGACCAGTATTTTTGAGACAATTCTGGCTCAGTGCTTGACCACTTGCTTGTCACTGTACTAATACCTAGATGAGAAACCATGCTTACTGTGACATTTCTGGGTGAAACAAAGTGTCACTTTGTGCATCAGTTTTAAGCAGTAAAGACCTGTGCTGGTGCTGTGTTCACCATCTCATTTTTTTTTTTAACCGTGTATATATTCACGTGTATACTATAGGGTTATTATGGCACCCAAGAAATTTTCTGGTACTAAAAGTGAAGGAAAGAGGAAAACACAACAACTATTGAATTTTAAAAAAGAATTTATTGCTAAGTATGTGGTACCTATATTTACATTATTTCTTCTGGGAAAAAAGTGCTTAGTATTCCAATCAATTGGTACTTGACCAGCCTTCCAGGACGGATTGGGGTGGAGTGCTGAGGTATAACTGTATTTTAATGGTGCTGGTTTCTAAATTTCTCATTTTCTAAGTGCCTCCTGACAATATACAGAAAGGCACTTGATACGTCTACATTAACTTTGTAACCTGTGAATTTGCCTAATTCATTTGTTATTTCTAATTTTTTTGTAGATACCTTAAAAATTTCTACATAGACAATCATACTGCCTGACTATATGATTCTGTACTATTTGTTAAACTCCTTTGGGCCTGTTTCCTTCCTGATTTCTGGTCTTGGGAGAATGTTACAGTCACAAGGTGATATAAGTCCTCAATTAAAAGGACATTTGGGATAAACTAGGCAAAATCCCTTTGTTCCTGAAACATGTAAAAGCCCATGTGTCTTTACGGTCTGGAGTGTCCCCATGACATACATGTTTTTTTTCTGTGTGCTCTTTTAAAAGCGACTTTTATTGAAGCATAATGTGTAAACTGAAAATTTCACAAATCGTATATACTGTTCAATGAATTATCGCCAAGTAAACATATTAAGAGTTTTTATTTTAAGTTTTCTTAATAGTTATTTATGTAACTTTAAAAATTAGAAGATAATTCTCTAGGCATTGCCTTCAGCTAAAGCATTTTCTTATTTACTTGAATTTTAATGTCTAATAATCATCTATGTTAAATAAAAGACTTTTCTTGGTAACAGCTGAAATATTAATTGAGTCATAATTACTCCTAACATCTCTTAAATGTCTATATATTTGATATGCTTGAGATTTCTTAGCTCAGCTTTGGAATATCTAATCACCAAGTGGCCAGTGTAACTATCCTTTTTTCTGTCAAATTAGGGTTTTTTTTGTTGGTTTTAGGTGCCATTAAGTCATATCCGACTCATAGTGACCCTCAGAGGGTTTCCAGTGGCTGACTGTTTCAGGATTGCCTTGGGAGTGGATTGCCACATTCTTCTCCCACTTTTGTGGTGCTGGGAATCCAACTCAAGACTTCAGAGACTGCAGGGCAGCACTTTACCAACTGAGCTAAATCCCAGCCTGTCAAATTAGTAGTTTATTTTATTCTGCAACATCTCTATCACATTATCACAGTAACTTTTAATTTAGTTCACTAAAAGTTTCCTAAAAGTTCACTTTTAGGAAAAGTGGTAAGAAAAATAGCAGTAAAAATAAGGATTAAGTAATATGTAGTACCAGTATGTATTGTCTTGCATGTTTGGTAAATTGGATTCCCAAATTTTTACTTCCTTTGTGCTATGAAATTATACTTCCATTCCTTTTGCTATGTGATTTTGCAGTAGCTACCACTAGTGTAGGCCAATTATATTTTCCTGCCCCATTAGTGCCATTTTTGGTTTTTTGATGTGCTTGTGGCAGTGGAATGTTAGTGTGTAGAGGTCTTACACATGCTGCTCTGATTTAACTTGGCCTCCTGTGCTCCTCTGATCCACCATTAGAAGAGAATCACCTTAAGATACACTGGTGTAATTACCTGACCATAACTCTGGTAGGTAACTAGCCTAGCCCTTTTGAGTCCAACCTATACCAGCTGATCCACAGTCAGTCCACACACTCATGAGCATAAAGTAAATTTGTTGTAAACTACTGAGATTTTGAGGTTGGTAGTTACCTTAAGAGAAACTAATACACAGTCAAATTCTGTGCTCTTTACTTGAAACATATTTTTAGTTTTTCTTTGTAGCATCGTTAAGTTCAAGCAGAGTTTATAGGACAGAGAACACGGAAGAAAATGTTTCTAAGTAGAAAAGTAAACTAGGACAGTCAAACTGGACTAATTGCAGTATGATTCCTTGAGGAGTATTACTAGATTCTGAAATTATCTGCTAATTTTTAACAGTGGGACATTTTAAGCAAAAAGTGGTATCACTAAACCAAATGCATTCTTTTTGATATATTGGTTTAAAAAATCTAATGTTGCCTTTTCTCAATAAAAGGATTCCTAAGTTAAGGAATTTATACTAATGATATCCCTCTTTGCTTAAAAATATGTAAAATGGCATAATTCTGTAAAATAAATCTCAAATCTCTTCATGTAAGCCTAAAGATTAGAAATCTATTATGAGAGAAACAGACTTGAAAAATAGGTCTCTGAACGTCTGATCACAGCATTCTGGAGACAGAGAAAAGGACTGTTAGAAGAGAAGAAACAGTCAATTTAGTAAGTATATCAAAGGGCCCAGAGACTAATGAGAAGGAAAAAGGTAAGACAAATCCTGGTAAAATTTCTAAAATCCAAGGATAAGGAATAAATTCAAGGTTTATCCCAACAGAAATTTGGAGGAAAGTTAATAATAGTCTGAACTAAGGTAGTGGCAGGAGAAACAGAGAGAAAATGGCAAATTTGAAGTACATTTTGGATTTATAACCTGTAGAACTGCGAATGCATTTGTTGCAAAGGATTGGAAAAGGAAGAAATTAACAATGATTTCTAGGTGTTTGGGTTGAATAAATACATGGTTAATGGTAAATATCTATGTAGTTCTTATGTTGAGGTAAAATTCACCATTTTAAAGTACACAATTCAGTGGCATTGGTGCATTTATTATGTTGTATAAACATCATTGCTACCTAATCCATCACCCCAAAAGAAAACCCTGTATCTGTTAAGCAGTTAATCCCATTCCCTCTTCTTCCTTGTGCCTGAAAAGCACTAGTCTATTTTTGTCTTTCTGGATTTGCCTCTTCACAATAGTTTACATAAATGGAATTATATAACATGTAACCTTTTGTGACTATCTATCTTCTTTCACTTAGCATAATCTTTTCAAGGTTTTTCAATGAATTAGGCCATCATTCTTCATATAGTTAAATAATACTCCATCCTATTGATATACCACAGTTTGTTCATCCTTTTATCAGTTAATAACATTTGAGTTGTATCCACTGTTTGACTATTATGAATAATGCTGCTACAAACATTCATGTTCAAATTTTTCCTGAAAATCTATTTCTGTGCTTTTGGGTATCTACACAGGAATGGAAGGCCTGAATCATAGTATAATTCTGTATTTAACTCTTTTAGGAACCACTTCTTTTACACAGAACTTGCACCGTGTTACATCCCTACCATCAACATATGACGGTCCTAATTTCTCCACATTCTCACCACTTTTTTTTTTTTTTTAATTACACCCATGTTTGTGGGTATAAAGCAATATCTCATTCTGGCTTTGATTAATGTTCTATAATGACTGTTCAGCATCCTTTTATGTGTTTAAGGGCCATTTGTGTGTTTTCTTTGACAAAACATCTTTTCAGATTCTTTGCCCATTTTTCATTGAATTTGTAAAATATTTTTGTTGTTGAGTTGTAAGGGCTTTTTATATATTCTGGATGTTAGACTCTTATCAGATATATGACTTACAAATATTTTCCATTCTGAGAGTTGTATTACCATTTTCTTAAGAGTATTCTTTTATATACAAAGGGTTTTTTTGATGAAATCTAATTTATTGTTTTTCTGTACTGTTGGTGTCATTTATGTAACAATTCATTTCTTTTGACTCCTGACATCATTCTAATGTTTTCTTCTGATATACTTTTCAGTTTACTAACTTTCTCTTCATTTATATCTAACCCTTAAATTCACCTAGTAAAATGTTAATTTTATGGTTATAGTTCTCTGTCAAAATTCTAAACTTTTACTTTTTAAACATATTAAGCATACTACTTTAAATTCTATGTTTTGTTCCATGCATACTTTATGTTTCCTATCAGGCTATTTCTGGTTTTTATAGCTTTTCTGATTCTCTTTGTTCAAGTTATCTTAATCCTATTATTACTAATTTAAGGCCAGATGGCATATATGATAAATTATATAAATAATTTAATAACTGTGGTGATGGTATCTTCCTCTAAGAATGTTTATGTTTGGGTGGTTTTTTTTGTTTTTTGTTTTTTTGTTTTTTTTTTGGCATTCCTAGCAATCCAATATTGCCTTCATTTAATTTTGTGGGAGATATTTGGAGCTGAGCTTTATTCCCTGTAAGGACCAGTATATGTTTAATTCATACTTACTCCTTTGGACTTTCAATGAAAATATTGGACTTAGGTCTCCTTTCTTCCTTCACACCATGGTGAGCCCTAGACTCTAATGTTTTGTCTTCTCAATTCGGTGAAACTTGTTAGCCTCTTCAAAGCTGCTAAGTAAAAAGTAGCCCCAAAATACTTGTATTTCTTCATCATGCTGTTAATTCTCCACTGTCTTTCTTAATGAAAAGTTGGTCTGAAGTGCATAATGTGCCATTACCAGGAATGGAAGTCAACAGTATGTAAAAGTTAGAGTACAGTGAGAGATTACCATATATTGACATCAGTTTTACCCAATTGTATTTTTGTGTAGTTCATTAGGGGTGGGGACAAAGAGTTACAGTGATCCTACTAGCCAATGGCACATTCGTTCATGTTCTGTCAAGAAAAAGAATGTAAGATCATTGCTTTAATTTCAACACTTATGGGTTATCCTCTTTTACTTCCTTATATGAATTCATCTGTAAAAGAGAGAAACTCTCTTTTACTCATCTTTGATTTCCTAGTACTAGAGCTTGAGTTGAGCACACAGTAAATGTACAAGTGAATGTACATGTTGAAAATGCCTTATTTGGTTTCTTGCAGTGAAAATAAGTTTTAATGTATACTGTTGTGAATCATCCTAACAGATATATTTTAGTAAAAGAGGCAGAATCTTTTCTCACCAGCTCTGTATTCCATCCTTTTCTATTAACAGGTGGCATCTCCACAGAAAGTGACTGTGCTTTTGAGCCAGACTACGCTGTTCCACCACTTCCAGTGAGTGAAGGTATGCAGCACATTCGGATTATGGAGGGCATGTCTCGTTCTCTTCCATCTTCCCCCTTACTCACACATCAGTCTATCAGTGTTCGGCTCCAACCTGTGAAGAAGTTAACTGGTAAGGACTTTACCTGAATTTAGTATGTTTAACAGGAAAGCTAACAATATAACACTTTAGGTCATATCAGATGTGTTTATGTGCATCGTTAGGTTTTTCCTCTTTGGCCTTCCTAATGTCATAGACTCATTGAAGGTGGAGCTCCTACTGGTTTTAATTAAGAAAATTAGAACAGAACTCAGTTTGACAGATTGATGTATTTATTTTCTAAATGACCCATCTGTTGTGGACATGTTTTTCTAGGTTTTCAGGAAGTTTCTAGTTTTGCCAGAATACACTGCTGTTCTGATTTTATTCATCAGCTTGTTTGTGTCAGATTAACAGATGGAGACATTATAATTTTAGGATTATTAGAGCTTGATAGTTCAGCAAAGGTACATCAATCATATTTTTGTTTAAAATCATGATTTTTATATTTTATCTCTATTTTTACTTTTCTCTACATAGAACATTACTATAACTTCATGGGATATTTACTATAATTCATAAGTAGAGGATTGCACTGACTTTAAATATTATCTCACAATTTCTATCACTCATTCAGATCAAGCTATTAGATTTGAAACTAGATCTTTGTTAAATGAATTTTTGTCCTCTTAAGTTTTTCAAGGATGAAATTTTAAGATATAATTGAAGAATACTTATGTGTGAAAAAGCCTGGGTCACTTTGTTACATTTCTTCTAACATTATCGGTATATTCTTTTGTAAAAACATTTTATTAGCATATATTATACAAAATAATTGTACAAATTATTTGTACAAAATTGTGATATTTTCACACATGGTATTGTGGATTATAAGTGCATGGAGGCATGTAATTAAGGATATATTGATTATTTCCTGTAGGCCTGGTGTTGATCTAGACAGTACAGAGATTTTTTTTTTTTTTCTTATGACAATTCAAAAGACAATAAAAGGAGAATGGAAAATGGGATATTTAGACTCATTTAAGTTAGAATGAAACTTTCACTGTTTATAATTTTCATAAAAATAATAGTAGTTCTTTATTATATAGTTCCACAGAACATAAGTTTTGCCTCTTTACATTGCTTATTGTATTTTAGGCACTTTCAAGTAATTGAGTCCTGAGTTACTATATTAAAATCCGTAAAGTAGCCTAATAACATAATAGCTTAAAATACTGGTTATCTTCTAAAGCATAAAATATAATTTTATAAGATATGGCATGAATAAAATTTTATTGCTTGAAAAGCCTCCCTCTTTTTAAATTTCAGGGTATTATTGATTACTAAAAATACAAAACACAAAATACAAAATCTGATAGCTGCCATGTGGTATGTTTCACCTTACCACATGCACTGGAAGAAATAGCAAGAAAAGTTAAATTTCCATGCCTGAGGTTTTGGAGGCACCACTTGCCTATCTTACCTGCTTATCACAATTTGAACTTCAGCTTAAATAGCAATCCTTATTAAAAGAAAAATACATTTAATAACATTCAATAACTTAGTTATGCTTGCTATCACAGAGGTGATGTAGTAATGCAGTGAGAAGGGATATAGATGATTAATGACACATATGAGCTGTTGAGTTTTAATTTTCCCGTGTTTAAAATATGCAGAACCTGTCAAACAGTTTTACTTATAGAATACTGTTAGAGACTGAAGCATTAAAGACTGAGAATACATATTAAGAGTTCTGAATGAAAGTAGTCTGTTCCCTTAAGGCAGATGCCATAAAAATGTTTCTGTCGCCACTTTTCTTCCAAGTGAAGCAAATGACAAAAATTTTCTGGTTTAACTTGGAGAAAACAAAATTACTTTGAAATTCAAAATGAAGCTCTTAGTAAATTCATGCATCAGTTATTCTTCATTTCCTAATAATGTTTTATTATAAATAAGTAAAAAGAAGACCGAAGGGTGAAAGTTTAGCCAACCACTACGAAATATCCTCCAGGAAATGGTTCTTACTGTGTCTTAGTTACCAAAATGCACTAATTTTGGGGGGCCATTAGAGCTACACTTGCTAATTTATCCATTTCTATTCAGTTAAACTTCAAGTACTTTATGTTCCTTGTATTCATATTATCAACCAAACTGAGTAAGTAGAGCCAGAATAGTTAGCCTGTTTTATTTCCTTTTTGGCTTTATAGCACTTGGTCTTCTGTCTCTAATACATGTAAGGTAGTTTATTTCATTAACTTTCAGTACTTTTTACTTAATCATTCAATAAATATTTATTTATAGTTGTTGTTGTTGTTAGGTGCCATCAAGTCAGGTCCAACTCATAGTAACCCCTCAAAACACTCCCCAACACTGTACCATACTTGGCACTATGTCAGTGCTTCTCTGATATTCGTAGGGTTTTCAATTGCTGGTAGTTTCGAGATTGTTCAGGAGTGGATTGCCATGTCCTTCTCCCATTTTTGTAGTGCTAGGGCCCACTATATATCAGGCACTGCTCTAGATACAATAGTGAAAAAGACAAGGCTCCTACTTTAAGATTTTTATATTTCAGTTGGGAGGGAGACTGGTAACAAGCACATTGCCGTAAAGTCAGTCTTTAATTTTAAAAAGTGACAAGTAACTAAGAAGGTGTAAATAGGGAATGGGACGCAAAGAGATTGGGATGGAAATAAAGTTACTTTCTATGGAATAATCTAGTAGAGTCAGAGGAGGAGATAATTGACCTAAGTTCTGAATTAAAAAAAGAAGCTAAGGGGGAACCTATATGAATAATGTACATCAAAATGCATATATGGAAATGCCACAATGAATAGCATGTCTGAATGAATCACATTAAGGTGTGCATTAAAAATGTCCAATAAAAAAAAAGAAGCTAGTCATGGAAAGATGTGGAATCTGAGCCTTCTAGGCAGAGGGAAGAGACTAGGCAAAAATTCTAAAGCAGAAATGAGCTTGGCATGTTCAAGGAATGTCAAGAAGTTAAGTGTGGCTTAAGCTGAATAGAGAGGAGGTAGTAGAAAATGAATTGAAGAGGTAAGCAGAAGTCAGAAGTTCTAGGGTCATGGTAAAGATCCTATTTTGATTATAGGATTTTAAGTAGAAGAATGGAAAGTAATATGGTCTGATTTGACTTTTAATTAGATCTTGTTGGCAAATATAAAGAGAATAGAGTATGAGAGACTTGAATACCCTATGTTCATTAACCTTGTATATGTTTTCCTGATCTTTAGTCATTCTCAGCTTCTACCAAGGTGGGTGCTTGTGCTTTCATCTTAAAAGATATTATAGAGGTGTAACTTTTTCCTGTCATTGTTCTCATGTAACTTTTGTATGGTTAACATATTAATCTTAGCTCTCCAGTTATATATGCAGACCCATTTGCAGAAATAAATCCATTTTCAAGTACTTTCACTTATTTCTAGGGAATTTGTTAGAAAAGGCAAAGGCATGCTCAAGTACAGGCACACAATTTGGTAGGGTTTGAAAATTAATTTAAAAATGTATACATACTTCATTATGATTAGTACAGAAACAAGTAAATGCAGGAAAAGGGGTTGAAAGAGACAAAGTCTTTCTGGTCTGACTACTTGAGTTTTGTATCCCAGCTTTGAGCTAGTCACTTCATCATTGTATGCTTCTGTTTCTACATCTGTAAAATGAAGGTAACAATAATATGACCTAAGGTAGGCTGTATTATTCTTATAGTGATCACATTGTTTAATATTTGTGTAAAAATATGGTAAATATTAAATACTTAAAGTTTTAGCTATCATGGTTGAAGCAAAATTTGTTTAGGTTTGGTGAGAGGCTTTAAAATATCAAATTTATTATTAGATACTAGTTGAAACTTTAAAACTTTCCACATTCTTTTTAAATCATGCAGTAACAAAAATCATGATTATAATTTTCTTTTGGGCCTTCTGGGTGTCATATACTTAACAGCTAATATGTCCTTCACTTGTGTCTCCATTTTACACATGAGTAAACTAAGTCACAAAGAGGTAAATGTCTTGCTAAAAGGAAAATGTGCTGAAGATACAACTAGGAACTGGTCCCATTTTCCCAATAAGAAAATTGAGGTTCAGAGAAGTTAAATACCTCCCACATTTGGCATCCCATGGCATTTGGTATATCAATTATGATGTTTTTGTTCCAAGTAACAGAAGATGTGGCCAAATGGTTTAAGCCATAAAGGGAAACTAGGAGACCTAGAGGTTGGTCAGCCTTCACAAGTTCATTTGGTTTAGATGGCTATTGCTACACACTGGGAGAGATGTGGAAGAAAGCATGCAGATTCACAGATTAGTTTCAGTTCTCTCCAAATTGTTATTCAATACTCTTTCCAAGGTTTTTGATATTATCATAGAAACCATTAGCATTTCTTTTTCTTTTCTTATTACTTTTTTTCCCCCATGCTGGAGATCAAACTCAGGGCTTTGTGCATTCGAGGTAAGCACTGTACCACTGATCCTTAGCATTTCTTAATCTATAGATAATTAAAGTGTCAATAGTTAATTCATTCATTCAACACCTATTTTATTTATACCATTTACCTATTGTAGTGCACATCAACTTTGACATATCAATTTATTGCTAAGAGTTTATTTTACAAATAAACCTGAATAAGTTTGAAAACGTGTATGTGTGCACACACACGTGTATATATAGTATTGTTTATATAGCAAAAAAAGAAAATCTAGCCAGGTGTGGTGGTGCATACCTCTAATCCCAGCTCTTGGTAGGTGGACCCAGGAGAATATCCAGCTCAAGGTCAGTAGGTTCAAGGCCAGAGGCAGCTTGTACAACTTAGACCCTGTCTCAAAAAAAAAAAAAAAATATATATATATATATATATAAAAGGGGCTGGGGTGCAGCTCAATGGTGTAGCACTTGCCTAGCATGTGTGAGGCCCTGGGTTCAACACCTTGTACTGCAAAAAAAGGGGGAGGGGGCTGTACATAGTATTATTCTATATGACCTGATATTTTAGTGTATTCGTGATATATTCACTAACAGTTTTTCCTTACTTTGAAATTTTTGGAAACATTGGAGTTCAAGGTGCATTATTGTGAATTTAATTATCAGAAAAAATACAAGATTGCTATGAAGATCAAATAAGATTTTCTAAACATACAACCTAGAATATAATAAACATTGAATAAATGCTACTTTTGTTCTCCTCCCCTCCCCTGCCCTCCCCTACTTTTGTTCTTGCTCTCCCTCTCTCCTCCCCCGCCCCCCAGATACAGAGTCTTACTGTGCAGCCCAAGTTGTTCTCAGTCAAACTTCAGGCACCTTCTGTCTCAGCCTCCCAAGTGCTGGGACTACAGGCATTACTGGCAGGCACCACCACAACCAGCTATTCTCATTTTTATCTTGGATAACATGGAAACAGTCTTGTTTTATATTTTTTATTTGTTTGTTTTTGAGACAGGATCTCTCTGTGTAGCCCAGGCTGGTCTCAAATTTGTGATCATCCTGCTTCCACCTCCTGAGTGCTAGGATTATAGGCCTGCACCACCATACCTGGCCCTCATGGTCTTGCTTTATAGAAACCCTAAGAAAAGGCTGGGCGTGGTGGCACATGCCTGTAATCCCAGTGACTTGGGAGGCAGAAGCAGGAGGTTCACAAGTTTGAGACCAGAAGCAGTCATGTAATTTATTGAGACCCTGTTTCAAAAAAAGGGCTGAGGGGTGTACTTCAGTGGTCCAGCACTTGCAAAGCATGCAAGCATGAGGCCCTGGGTCCAAACCCCAGTACTGCTAGAAACCCTAAGGAAAGTATTGCAAAGCTAATTTGAAAATATAAAGGGCCCACATATAGTATTAGTCTACATAGTCTGATTTATCTAGGCATACTCATACTACAACATGTAAGTATATATCTTGTAGTTTTAGGAAAACATTGGCATTCAGGATGTATTATAATGAATGTTATTATATAATAAAATATAGTATATATTTGTAATAGTTTAAGCTCCATCACTTATAACTTTGAGGTACCACATATTTTTATAAAGTGAGGAAATGTATATGAAGATTTTTAAGATCTTTGGAGTAATAGTATTAGTTAAACTTTTAGGTCTGGACCTCATTCAGTTACTATTTCTAATTTAGTTTCTAACTATTTATAATTTAAACTCTCTGTGAGTTAGAGATTAGGCCATAGTGAACTCAAAGGTTAATTCCATGATAGAAATGGTGAAGAGAGGTCCCTTACTACTGTTTCTGGCCCTGACGAGATTATTTCCCTAGTCTTCCAGACTAAAAGTATAAAATGTTAGGGAGTTTTTATTTAATTCAGTAAAAATAATTTCAGTTATCATTAGTCAACGTTGTTAAAGAAAACTAGACAGAACTAGACAGAACTAGACAGTTAAGTGATAAAAACAGATTTATTCAGGACCTGTTGTAATAGGGAAAAGGGACCTCAGTATAGACTGGCCTCAGTTCCAACTAAAGTAAAAAATGCTGGGGACTTACAGCAAAGGAGCAGAGTGGAGAATAGGAGGAGAGTCAGTGAATGGAAAATTAAGAGGGCTTTTCGGAGTTGGAGGCTTGCTAGGATGATCAGATATCATGGAGGGAAAGATTCTTGCCACAACTGTGTTAGATAGGCCAAGGACTAATCCTAGGCTCAGAGGAGACTGACCAAAGTTTGCTCCAGTGGAGAGTCTTTCCCACTATGTATATTTTGAGCACCTAAATACTAACAGAAGTTAACAAAGAGTCTTTTTGTGACGTTTACAGATAGTGGATATTGCAGCAAAATTAAACCTGCTCAATTTAGATTTTATCAGCCATTGAAAACCCTACATAGGGTTGCTACGAGTCAGACTTGACTCAGCAGCACCTAATGATAACAATATAAAGTGTTTACAAAAGGAAAAACACTAAGAGTTGATAAAGGATTACAAGAAAGACTAATTTTAAAGTAATCTGTCCATTTTGATATTGCTACTAGACTAGAAGATGAGGGAAATAACATAGTTGCAGTTATTGTTGTTAGGTGCCATTGAATTTTCATGTTCTTTCTTTAACCTGAGAGTTTGTACACAAGAAAATAATTTTCTTTTCTAATTTTTTTCTTATTTGAATGGAAGTCATTGAGATAGCATGGAAGTATTTATAATATTATACTTACTTATAATAGGATTATTTACAGCAGCTGTAGTACTGCTCTGTGTATTCTATTGAAATATAGTACTTCTGATTTCCACTTCATTCATTTGCTGGTGAGGAATGTTGAGGAATTTTGGAAACCCAAAATGCCAAAATGAGCCTTAATGGAAAAAGAGCTAAAATAATAAAATCATTTGCAATTTTAAAAAACAAAATGCTTTCATTTCTGTTGGGTTGGATGATATATAAGGTTATAATGAAAATTGCAACAGAAGAAAAGGAGACAGTAAGAAAGAAAAACATAGAAGATAACATAAAAAGTCAGATGAGGGCTGGGCGCAGTGATTCACTCCTGTAATCCCAGCCACTCAGGGATCAGAGGCAAAAGAATCATAGTTTCAAGGCCAGAGGCAGTCTTTGTAACATAGCAATACCCTGTCTCAAGAAAAAAATTAAAAATGGACTAGGGGTGCAGCCTGTGGAAGAGCACTTGCAAAGTATGTGCTAGGTGCTAGGTTCAATCTCCAAGTACTGCAAAAAAAAAAAAAAAAAAAGTCAGATAAGAAATATGAATGTATGTCAGCTTCCTTTAAAAAGACAGGAAGTAACCAGGTGTGGTGGTGCACACCTGTAATCCCAGCGACTTGGGAGGCGGAGGCAGGAGGATTGCAAATTCAAGACCAGGGCCAATCTGGTAATTTAGCGAGACCCTGTCTCAAAAAAGTAAAAAATAAAATGGGCTGGGGGTGCAGCTCAGAGGTCCAGCACTTGCAAAGCATGCAAACTCGAGGCCCTGGGTTCAACCCCCAGTACTGTAAAAAAAAAAAACAGGGATTATCAGAATGTATAAAAATATTTCCAGTGATATGTTCTTTATACCTGATACTCCTAAAAACAAAATGAAAAGACACTTGTGGTAAAGGAATGAAAATATATGCCAGGCAAATGATAAGGAAAAGATAGCATTGCTTGCAGTATCAAACAAAAAGAAAATAAATGTAGAAAATAATTAAGGCAAGCCAGGCGTGGTGGTGCACGCCTGTAATCCCAGTGGCTCAGGAGGCAGGGGCAGGAGGATCTTAAGTTTGAGACCAGAGGCAGTCTGCGAAACTTAGAGAGACCCTGTCTCAAAAAGTTAAAAAATGGGTTGGGAGTGCAGCTCAGTGGTATAGCACTTGCAAAGCATGCAAGCATGAGGCCCTGGGTTCAACTGCTAGTACTTCAAAAAGAAAGGAAGGAAGGAAGGAAGGAAGAAAGGAAAGAAGGAAGGAAGGAAGGAAGGAAGGAAGGAAGGAAGGAAGGAAGGAAGGGAGAGAGGGAATCATTAAGGTAAAAATTAATATTTTATGCAAGCCCTGACAATAGTGCCAGACATGGCACAGTGTTGGGTTGTGTTTCCTTCTATTGTACATAGGGTGGCACCTAACAACAACAAATGGTGGTAGTTCCACAACTCTGTGAATATACAAAATCTGTTGAATTGTATACTTTAAAAAAATGGGTGAATTTTATGAATTATCTCTCAACAAAGATTTTTTAAAAAAATAACTATATGGCAGTGTTAAAGGGAAAGTTGATAAATTCACATTTAGGGCAGATTTCATTTCTCACAATATTAATAGTTCATTGACAAAGGATGTGAATTGTCATAATGCAATTAATAAATATATTCCAACTAAGTATGTTGTTGTTGTTAGGTGCCGTCAAGTCGGTATCTGACTCATAGTGACCCTCATAGGGTTTTCAATGGCTGACTGTTTCGGGATTGCCTTGGGAGTGGATTGCCAGGTCCTTCTCCCATTTTTGTGGTGCTGGGAATTGAACTCGGGACCTCAGAGACTGCAGTGCAGCACTCTACCAGCTGAGCTAAATCCCAGCTCAACTAAGTATAGAAACTTGAAAAAACAAGAACTCCATGTTCTTTTTCTTTTCTTTCTGTTTTTTTTTTTTCCTTTGTTTTTCCTGCAGTACTTGAGGGTTGTTCTCAGGGCCTCACACATACTTTGGTAGTGCTCTACCACTGGGCTCCACCCCATATCCCATTCTTATTTTTTGTTTTGAATCAGGGTCTCACTAAGTTGCACAGGCTGGCTTTGGCCTCCAACTTGCAATTCTCCTACCTCCACCTCCCAAGTTGCTGGGATCACAGGTGTGTACCACCATACCTGGCCCATGTATTCTTTTCAAACACTGAACGGTTTATAAAAATTGATCGTATATTTAATGATAAGGAAGTTTGTACAGTGGGTATTATTTTTCATTGAAAATAAAAGTAAACTCTAACAACAAAAAGATAGATGATAATTCCTTTTTTCTTCTAAAAGTTTAAAGAGTTTTAAAATAGCTTTTTCATTAAAATGTGAACAAAATTTTAAAACAAAAATCTCCAGAAGTTAACATGTATCAGATATTAAAATTTATGAAATGCAGCCAAAATAGTACTTTATTAAAAAGTCATTACCCAAGTGCTTTTATTAGAAAATAAGCACTAATTTACTAAAAGTAAATAAATTATTTAACTCAAGGAGATAAAAGAAGGAAGAGTAAACATAAAAGAAGTCAATAAACTGGGCATGGTGGTTTATGCCTATAATCCCAGCTACTAAAGAAGCTGAGGCAGGAGGATTATAAATTCAAGGCCAGCCTGGGCAATTTAGCAAGAGCCTGTCTCAAAACAAAACAAAACAAAACAGTTTGAAAAGATCTGGGGATGTAGCTCAGTGATAGAACATTTGCCTAGCAAGGCCCTGGGTTCAATCCCCAGTACTGGGGGCAGGGGAGGGGTAAGGTCAATAAAATTAAAAACAGAAATCAATAGTCAAAAAATTGTTTTTGATCAATGAACCCACAATTTCTTAGAAAAGACTAAGAGGATAGAAGAATCTTTAAGAGGAATGAACAAAAAGGAAAAGAGGGAATGAGAGAAAACATGGAATATAAAACAAGAAATAGATTAGTCAATAATAATTTGCCTATGATAAGAGATTATAGTATACAACGTTATAGCAAAACATCAAAAAACCTGGATGGAATGGAGGTTGTGTCAACTGTAAAGTTGACACAAGAAAACTTAAAATTACAATTGAGTAACCACAGAAATCAAAGGTACTGCTGGGCACTGTCACACATGTGTGTAATCCCAGCTACTTGGGATGCTACAGCAGAAGAATCACAAGTTCAGGGCCAGAGGCAGCCTGTGCAAATCAGTGAGATACTGTCTCAAAAAAATAAAAAATATAAAAGGGGCCAGCGGTTTGGCTTAGTGGCAGAGCACTTACCTATCATGCTTAAGCCTTTTGGTTCAGTTGCCCAGTATTGCAATAAGAGGGGAGTCAGAGGGAGGGAAAAAAATCAAAGATACTTAGAGTCAGCAGACCTAGATGATTTCACAGGGAGGTTTTAATTTAACTTTTAAGTAATAATAATAATCATGATATTAGTTACAGAAATTATAGATAATGTTTAATGAGCTATTACTCTGTTCCAGACAGCCTTAGGTACTTTATATATATGAGCAAATTTAATTTTCACAGCAATCTAGGTGGATAGCCAACAGCCTGTATGTGAGCACTTTCAATGATGATGAGTTTTCTCCTTTGTAACATAGCCTGTTCCTTTGTTAAATAGTTTTGACCATCAATTTTCTAATTTACATGGATGTAGTGTGTCCCTTAGTTACTGTTATCCATTTGTCCTAGTTCTGCCTTTTAGAACAATATAAAATAAATTAATCTCTTCCTTTACTTGGCAGTCTTTTATATTCTGGAAAGCAGCCATCATGTCTGATTTTCTCTAGTTTTAGAGATTTAAGGACTGTCTAATATTAAGATGGTACTGCAACTATAAGGGCTGGGAGTTAGCCCAATTGGTAGAGTGCTGCTCTGCACTGTCTGAGGACCAGAGTTCAATCCCCATCACTGCAAAAATAGGAGAAGGACGTGGCCATCCACTCCTGAAGCAATCCTGAAACAGTCATTGAAAACCCTTTAAGGGTCGCTATGAGTCAGACCCAATTGCATGACTCCACAGCGCCTAACAACAATAACTGCAACTATGTTATTTCCCTCATCTTCTAGTCTAGTAGCAATATCAAAATGGACAGATAACTTTAAAATTAGTCTTTCTTGTAATCCCTTATCAACTCTTAGTGTGTCTTTCTTGTAATCCCTTATCAACTCTTAGTGTTTTTCCTTTTGTAAACACTTTATATTGTTATCATTAGGTGCTGTTGAGTCAAGTCTGACTCTAGCAACCCTATCTAGCGTTTTCAATGGCTGATGGGTTTGGGATTGCTTTGGGAGTAGATTGCCATGTCCTTCTCCTGGTTTTGTAGTGCTGGAAATCGAACGTAGGGCATCAGAGAACACAGAGCAGCACTCTACCAATTTAGCTAAACTCCAGGTCCAAACACTTATATTGTTAGGTGCTGTCAAGTCATGTTCAACTCAAAGTGACCCTTGTAGGGTTTTCAATGGCTGATTGTTTCAGGATTGCCTCGGGAGTGGATTGCCACATCCATCTCCCATTTTTGCGGTGCTGGAATTGAACCCAGGACCTCCGAGACTGCAGACCAACTCTCTACCGACTACTGAGCTAAATCCCAGCCCCCAACACTTATGTAGACTAATAATAATATTCCATATTTTACCATTTTTAGTCCTATGGCCCTCTATATTTCTTGCATGGTTTTACAAAACTGCTACTAGTACTTTCATGTTCAGTTTTTCATGTTCTTTTAGAACTCTGAAATGTAAATTTTGTGGGCCTAGATTTTGATGATGTGTTTTTAAACTTATTTTCCCTCATAATTTGTACTTTCTTTGTTGTTGTTTGGTGCCATCTGAGCTAAACTCCAGGCCCTAATTTGTACTTTAGTGACCTCTTAAAGATGTTTGTTCTATTCTTTTTAGCTTAAATGTAATTTTCCTTAATGCAAAATAAGAGTGTCTTAGTCTGTTTGTGTTGTTATCACAAAATGAGACTGGGTAATTAATAAAGAACAGAAATTCATTTTCTCAATTCTGGAGGCTTAGACATCCAAGCAGGTTCAGTTTCAGGTAAAAATTGTTCTCTGCTTTCAAAATTGTGCCTTGTTACTGCATTCTCTGGAAGAGAGGACACTGTGTTTTCACATGGCAGAAAAGGAGAGGGAAGGAAAGCTGAATGCTGTGTGAAGTATCTTTTATAAGGACTTTAATCCTAGGCATGAGGGAAGGAGCCCTCACCTTTTAAAGCCCTACTTCATTATACTATCACACTAATAAAGTTAACTAAAAAATAGTATTTGACCAATGAGAATACAAAATTGACACAATAAAACTTAAAATTAGAGCTTAGTAACCAAAAAGAATGCTGGGCAAAGTCAGTTCTCTACTTCAGATTTTAGGCAATCAGATTTCTTTAAAAATGTAGAAAAAAGAAGCGATGACCCAATGATCAATAATTTTATAATAGTAAATGGCTTAATGGTATAGATTAAAAATAAAAATAATTTATGCAAGCAAATATATATAAACATCTAAAGAAGTAAATATGACTATCTCAGGAAATTTTTAATTATTTGAGAGGATGCTAGAGATTGAATTGAGGATCTTATATATACTAAGCAGGCACTCTGCCACTGAGCTACATCCTCAGTCCTGGTGAAGGTATATTTGTGTCCAGAAAATAAATATACAAAGAGAAAAGGATATGATCAAAGATGAAGAGTAGAAAACTCTCTAATTATATTGTCAAGGAAGAATTTTGGAGCTGTGGCCAATGACAGGTCAAGACAGGGACACCTAAGGTGGAGAAGGCAAGTCAGTAATATAAAATCTCTGGTCATAGTCATGAAGTGGGGAGCTAAATAAACCCTAAACACTAGAGTTGGATCAACAGTAGGTAATTGTTGATCATCACAAGAAGTGAGTGGAAACTGTAAATCTGAGGCAAGTGTGCTGGCCTGTGATCCCAGCATTCAGGAGGTGGAGGCTGGAGGATCACAAGTTTGAAGGCAGTCTACACTACAGAACAAGACCTTGTCTCAAAAATAAAATGAAATAAAAATAAATAAATATCTGAGGAAATTGAGGGACAGGCAATAGGCAACACTCCAAAAGGGCAAGCAGTATCAAGAAAGATATCTAAAATGTGAGGACATAGGCTGGGCGCAGTGGCTCATGCCTGCAATCCCAGTGGCTCAGGAGGCTGATCCAGGAGGATCGCAAGTTCAAGACCAGAGGCAGTCTGCATAATTTAGCGAGACCCTTTCTCAAAAACTAAAAAAAAAAAAAAAAAAAGGGCTGGATATGGCAGCTTAGTGGTGGTCCAGCACTTGGAAAGCATGCAAGCACAAAGCCCTGGGTTAA
>VMDO01020292.1:0-37782 GCA_007922755.1 Pedetes capensis | reverse complement strand
ACTATGCCAGTATTCTGTATTTGTCCATAAACTTACTTTTATGTTTTATATTTATGTTGGCTTTTATTTTGCTGTCTAGTGTCCTTTTATTTAAATTTGAAGGACTCCTTTTAGTATTTATTATAAAACAATTCTGTGGTGTACTCCTTCAACTTTTGTTTATTTTTTATTTCTTTCATTTCTGAAGAATGTTTCTGCTAAATATATTCTTTGTTAGCATTTTTCAGCCTTTTGAATCCTTGAAAGCCTCCTTATCCTGCAAGGTTTCTGTTGAGGAAACTACTGATAGTCTTATAGATGCACCCTTGTATGTGACAAGATACTTTTCTCATTGCTTGAAAATTCTGTTTTTTACTTTGATCAATTTTAATATAATATGTCTCATTGTGCACTTTATGTTTATATTAGGTGGAGTCCACCAGGCTTCTCAAATCTTGACATCCACTCCCTTCCCTACATTTTAGAAGTTTTTTTCCAGTGTTTTTTCCAGTAATCTTTGTGGCCTTCCCCCTGCCCACCCCCTCTTTTTCCTTCTGGAAGTCCCATATTAGTCCATCTAATGATGTTCCATATGTCCTTTCAGATTTCTTCATTTATTTTCATTCTTTTTTTTTTTCTCCTTTTGGTTGTCTGTCTGGATAATCCCAAATGATCTTAATTTGAATTCACTGATTCTTTCTTCTGCTTGATTAAATCGGCAGTTGAACACCTATAGTGAATTTTTCAGTTCAGTTATTGTGTTCTTTAACTCCAAAATTTTTGTTTAGTTCCTTTAAATTTTTGGACTGCTTCATTGATAATCTCATTTTGTTCATTTTTTTGAGCATCCTTTAAATGGTTATTTTGAACTTTTCCATATAATATATATATATATCAATTTATTTAGAGTCTGTTTTAAAATGTTCATTTTGTTAATTCCTTGGGCAAAGATTTTCTATTTCTTGGTATATCTTATAACTTTGTATTTGGATCCATGCATTTGAAAAAGAAAAGAAAAGTTCTCTCTCCAAGTATTATGGACTAGCTTCATATATCAATAAAACTTTGCCAAGAAGGCCAACTGGAGACTCTGGGAACCTTTCAAGTCTTTTCTGGACATGTATTTTCTCTAGGCTTGTGGATATAATTTATCAGTTGCAAAAGCCTTCCAGTTTCTTGTTCAGGATCGTATAATCTCCTATTCCCTCTAATATATGTCTGTGATACTGCAGGATCTCTGACACTGCCACAGGCTGCTCACTTCTCATTCTTTGTGGCCTCCAACCAAGTCATTCTATTCTTTGAGTCAAGACAGAAAACCCACAGGCAACACCCTCCACCAAATCTGAATATTATCTGCACATTCCGTCTTCTTTTTGTCTAGAAAGGAACCATAAACCAGGAGTTTATTCCCAATTTTGGCCAGTATGTTTGTTTCTTTGTGTTGTATAATTGTTCTCTGATGCTCTCATAAGTTGCTAAGCCTTTCTTTTAAACTCTGATGCCCCCAGACATTCACAACATGCCAGACCTCTGTGAGAATCAAAATCAATCCCATAAACAATCTCTCAAAAAGCTGGAATATTGGATGTATTTTCCAGTTTTCTCTTTGCCTCCTAAGGCAAAGGTATGAGTTGGGCTTTTTCTTTTCTCTAGCCATGAACTCTGTAGTTTGAGAGAGGGATTGATTTGATTGAAATGAAACAGTTTTTCTTACCAATTTCAAATTGATCATTCTTGACTGTGAGATTCCCTGGTGTATTTTATCTTCCTACCTGATTTCTGACATGCTCATAAAGACCTTTTGTACCATAAATTGTTAAATCAGTCATCCTCTGGGAGAAATATCTAGACTAGGTATGTCCAACCTGTGACCACAGGCTGCATGTGTCCTTGGGCAGATATTAATGCTGCCCCCCAAAGTATTTTTATTGCCTTTGCATAGTATTTATTTTCTTCATGACCATATGTGTAGTTCTAATTTTGATGTTCCAAAACTATACTGCACATGTTTACAGAAAAACACTTAATGCTTCTTTATAATATAATGGAATAGCACCACAGTATCAAATTCTAACCTTCAGAAGCATGAATATGCCATAGTTGGTAATTTGAGTCAGTTTAGTACCATTCTTTGCCACCAGGCCATTAGAGTATAACCAAGTTGAATTATAGCAGTCTGAAGCCATTTAAGTTATATCAGAGATTAGATGTGTTTTTGGCAGCTTAACAAGTAAAACTCAGTAACTGTTCCTAATATTTTTGAAAATCAAATTCAACTCAATTCTAGGTAGTAAAAATTAACCATCACAATGCTTACTTAAGAACTTACTACAAATTGCAATGACTTCCATTGAACCAAATATTGATAAATTAGTTTTCAAAAACAAGTTCAAACTTTCACTGGTTTTATATTGTTTTCATTTCTCTAAACCTTGTCTTCCTAGTCATTTTATTAGTAATCTTTTAGTGTACAAATTAATGGGTTTCATTATGAAATTTCCACATATGTATATCACTCTACATTGCTTATTTTTACTTCCTCCATTAACCTCTACTGACACTCTCCCCCATTGCCTTTCTCCCCATCAAGGAACCATCTACTATTTTGCATGTCTTTTTGTGGGTTATCTTCTTCTTCATAAGTTCCTTCTACTTTCATGACTTATATATTCTTATGTTGATAGTATATTGAAATCTAGCCACCACCTATGAGAGAAAATATGTGATGTTTGTCTTTATGCGTTTGGTTTATTTCACCTTTATTTCTGACTGAATAAAATTCCATGGTGCACATATATCATATTTTTCTTATCTGCTCATCAGTTGATAGGCACATAGGTTGATTCCATATCTTGTCTATTATGAATAGCACTGCAATAAACATGTATGTGAAAGTACCTGATTTTATTCCTTTGAGTCATATGTTAGTCATATGTTAGTTTTGTTTTTAGTTTTTTAAGGAAACTCTATACTGATTTCCATAGTAGCTGCACCAACCTACATTCCTACTATGGTACCTTTCTTTCCACATCCTCGCCAGCATTTGTTGTTGCTTGATTTGTTGATGCTAGCCATTTTGGCTAGGGTGAGATGGTATTTCAATGAAGTTTTGATTTGCATTCCCCTGATGGCTAAAGGTATTGAACATTTTTTTATATTATTATTGGCCATTTGTATTTCTTCTTTTTAGAACTTTCTACTAAGTTTATTTGCTCATATTTTTATTGGATGCTTTGCCTTTTCAGTAGTAAGTATTTTTTAGATCTTTATATAAATTTATATATTTTGAGTATAGCAATTTTAAGGTTTTGGTTCTTACCTTAAGGTCTTTGATCCATTTTGAACTGATGTTTTTATAGGAAAGGAAGAGAGAACTAGTTTCAGTCTTCCACATGAGGACATCTGGTTCTCCCAGCACCATTTCTTCAAAAGGTTCTCTGTTTTCCAACTTATATTTCTAGCACCTTTTTTGAGCCTTGGGCAGCTGTAGCTGCATGGGTTTATTCCTGGATCCTCTATTCTGTTCTATTGATCTAACTCTGTTTCTGTGCCAGTACCATGGAGTTTTTGTTACTATGGCTATGTAGTATAATTTGAAACCAAATATGATGGTGCTCTTGGCATTTTACTTTCTACTTAGTGTTGCCTTAGTGCCATGAGATCTTTTGTGCTTCTGTATGAATATTAATTTTTTTCCATTCCTGTGAAGAATGTCATTGTGATTTTGGTGGGGATTGCATTGAATCTACAGATGGCTTTCACTAGTAGAGCCATTTTCAGAATATTAATTCTTTCAGTCCATAAGTGTGGGAGATCTTTCGATCTTTAGGTGTCTTCTTAAATTTCTTTTTTCAGTTTTTCATATTCTTCACTGTAGTGGTCTTTCACCAGCTTGGTTTAGTTTATTCCTAGGTATTTTTTTTTAAGCTATTACAAATGCTTGTTTTTGTATATGGAAAATCTACTGACTTTTGTAGGTTGACTTTGTATCTCTTTAGTTTGCTGAAATTGTTTATTAGCCATGAGTGTTTTCTAGAGAAGTCTTTAAGGTCTTTTAATCATAGGATCATATGTTCTGCAACTAGGGATAATTTGTCTTCTTCCTTTTTCTATTTGGAACCTTTTTATTTCTTTCTGTAGTCTTACTGCTGTGTCTAATATTTCAATTACTATATTAAATAGCAGTAGAGACAATGGATATCTTTGTCTTGTTCCTGATTTTACAGAAAATGCTTGCAGTGTTTCCCCATTTAGTATGAGGCTGGATATAGGTTTTCCATATATTGCCTTTATTATATCGAGATATATTCCTTCAATTTGTAGTTTCTTCCAGTGTTTTATCATGCAGGATTTTGAACTTTATCAAAGGCCTTCTCTTCATGTGTTGAGATGATCATGTGATTTCTGTCTCTACTTTTGTGTTGAATTATATTACTTAAGTAGATTGAACCACACTTCCATCCCTGAAGTGAAACCAAGTCAATAATAGAGTATGGTCTTTTTAATGTGTTGTTGAAGTCAATTTGCAAGTACTTTATTAAGGATTTTTGCATCTGTTTTCATCAGGGAAATTTGTTAGTAGTTTTCCTTTTGTTGTATCTTCAACTGGCTTTGGTATCACAATAATACTGTCTTCATATAATGAGTTTTAAAGAGTCCCTTCGATTTCTATTCTATAGAATAGTTTTTAAGGACCATTAATATTAATTCTTCTTTAAATGTCTTGTAGAATTCAGCAGTGAATCCATCTCGTCCTGCGCTTTTCTTTGTTGGATGTTTCCTTATTACTGCTTTAATCCTGCTGCTTATCATGGGTGTATTTAAGTTATTTATATTTTCCTGATTTAGGTTATTTGGATATATGTGTCTAGGAATTTAACCATCTCATCTAAGTTTGCTAGTTTTTTGGAATATAATTTTTCAATGTATTCCCTTGTTAGTCTCTGGTTTTCATTGGTGTCTGTTATAATGTCCCCTGTTTCATTTCTAATTTTTTAAGTTGAGTCTGCTTTCTCTTTTTTTTTTTTTTTTGGTTAGTTTGGCTAAAGGTTTATCAATCCTGTTTATCTTTTCAAATAACCAGCTCCTTGTTTCATCAATTCTTTTTATTATTCTTTTAGTCCCCAATTCATTAATTTCTGCTCTGATCTTTATGATTTCTTTCCATCTACTGATTTTAAGTTTTGCTTATTCTTGTTTTTCTATGACCTTAATGTGCATGATTACATTATTTATTTGAGTTCTCTAAATAAAAAATGTACACATTCATAGCTACAAACTTCCCTCTTAGAACTGCCCTTCCGCTATCTCAGAGGAGCTGATAAGTTGTGTTTTCATTTTTATTTGATTCTAAGATTTTGTTGATTCCCTTTCTGGCTTCTTCAAAGACCCATTAATCATTTAAGATGGTATTGTTTAATCTTCATGTATTTGTTTATTTTCTGTAACTTCTCTTGTTGTTCATTTTTAGTTTTGTTCCATGATAGTTCAGTAAGATACATGAAATTATTTTGATTCCATTGTGCTTGTTATTCTCTAAACCTTATAACAAAAATATAAAAAGTAAGTCTTGTTAGGTATATACACTAACTCTATTAAATAATTTATGTGCAGCCCAAGATAATTCCTCTTTACTGTATGTGGCCCTGCAAAGCCAAAAGATTAGACATACCTGTTCTAGACCTTTCTCTTGGGTCATCTTGCTGACATCACTGTCCTATTTCACATTTGTAGATCCATTTCTCCACTGTGAGGAAAAAGGATCAGAAAATATTTTTTCAGGGGGAAAAGAAGATATAATTCAGTGACTTCTTTTTCTACAATTAACAGATGTAATATTTTCTTTTTCTGTTTTATATTCTTCTGTTACTGGGAGGTCAAGCCTAAGGCTTTGTGTATATTGCACATGTTCTACCACTGAGCTGCATTCACTCCTACTCCATTTTTAGTTATTTTTTATCTTGAGACTGGGTGTAGCCAAGTTATACAGGCTACCTCTGGCCTGGAAAACATGATCCTCTTGCCTCTGCATACTGAATTACTGGGATTACAGACATGTGCCATCATATATTGCTAGATGTCATATTTTCTCGTTATGGATAGTAGAGTTGAAAATATAAATTACAAATGAGAGAGGAAAATTCTATTGGTGGTTAGACTGGGGGTACTGAAAATGTAAGTGGAAGAAAATCTGTAATTAAGAGTAATAGACTACACTTCCTTAATCATTACACTTGCTTCACATTCACCATTAAATTTTGTGCATGTTGGTCAGCAGTATCACAAGAAACACATCTCTCGTCTGCTAACCATTTCAATTATATTATTATTTTATGCTTGTAAGATTACTTTTAATATTTAAAACAAGTAGACACAACACCTTCATGTGCATTTTCACGTATTATTTTTCCCAATAATTATTCAAAAAACTCATAACCCGTCACTTGACTTTTGTAGAAATCTTCTCTGCCTCAAAAAAATGGTTAAATTATATTTGAAACAATTAGTACATTTATTTCTTCCTTAAATAGATCTCTTTAATGTAGATCTCTAATATCTGCATCTCTTTTTAAATTACATTGATGTATTCCTCCTCCAAAGTGTTGAAATGAATTAGAACAGGCTACAAATGAATACATCTGTCTGGGGTATTAGGAGACACATTGTCAGGAAAACAATGAAGCTTTCCTGACATCTGGGAAATTCAAGTTCATTTTAGTTTCATTAATGATGCACATTTAGATATTGGGCAAAACAGTTCCTGAATAACTCAATTATACTATGTATTAATGGTCCTAGCAGAACTCTTTCCAGGAAGGCAAGAGAATATGCCACGATCACTCCAGTAATAGCTTGAGTCTGAATAGTTTCTATTCAAATAGACTATTATACTTTTCAGATAGCATTTGATTATTAATCTATAAACCATTAACAATGCAGATGATATTATTATTAAATAATCCAAACCTCATACTTTCATGAGATGTTTATTGCTTGTCCTTGTGAAAAACTTTATAATTATCCAGAAATAGAAGAGCTAAACTAATCCTGAATGTCAATGAAGATACAAATGGGTGCCTCAACCAGTTAAGAAACATTTGTCTTTTCCACTTAAATATACACATAAATTCTAGAATCAGTTACTCAATGTTCTGTGGAGTCCAGTGGTGTGAAGTAATTATATTGTTCTATCACCAAAAGCTGTCTTATAACTGCAGTGTTGTTGTTGTTGTTAGGTGCCATGGAATCGTTGTCCAACTCATAGTAACCTTACATGCAATAGGTGAAACACTATTAGTGCTTCTCTGCTACCCATAGGATTTTCAATGGCTAACTGTTTTTTGGGAGTGTGTTGCTGATCCTTCTCCCAAGCCTACACCATCTAGTGTTCCCAGACTATCTCCCTTCCAAGTACTAACTAGGTCTGTCCCTGCTTAGTTTCTGACATCTGTTGGGATTGGCCACCACAGTGGTACAGCTGCAGGGACTGCAGCATTAGTGCACTTAAAAATTGTTTCTTTGCTTGTGTTTGCTTCAATACAAGCACAGTCAATTCTCAGGAACAAATTACGGTCAAGTTTAGGAATAGAATAGATTCTTTTCCAGTATTTTCAAAGGAAAGCATAAAGTTAAATTAATTTCCTTTGAAATAGTTACATACTTATTCTGAAGGTAAAATTTTCATTTGTGATTATTCTTAAAATGTTTTATGTATATTTCTCTTTATTCAGCCAAAACATATTTACTGGCCATGAGCAAATGAGAAACTATTTAAAGTTCTTGATTTTGTATCATTTAAAATCTTGTCTTTATATAGCAAAAACTTCTCATGAGAGAATATTCAATTTACAACTGCTCTTAGGAATGATTCATTTTTATAAGCATTTGGTCAAATTTTAATATATTATCGTTTTAATACTAAAGATATTTTTGGAAGGAGTGTAATTTTACCATATATAGAATATAGTATTTACAATTTTTGTTTACAATTGTTTGTAAAATCTATTATCTGAAGTTTACAACAGCAATCTGTTCTGGTTAGATGCTACATGAAGCAGATGAGTCAGAATTGCCTTGATACACCAAGATACTTGATTTTTTTCTAACATTTTTAATTCAGATCCAATATTATTATTTTATGCTTGTAAGATTACTTTTAATATTTAAAACAAGCTAATATTGTTTTAATATTTAATATTTTAATATTTAAAACAAGCATTTGTTCGGTGTTGAGGGTTAATAACATTTTCTTAAATAACTCCTTTTACTTGCCATTAGTCAGAGTTTGGAAACTATAAGCAGGAATGATTTTCTGCCATATGCTTGGTGAATTTAAGCTGCATAAGTGTGAGGTTATATTGTATTTGTGACCAACTCTACCTCAATACCTTAAATTCCCTCATGGATATACCTCCAGGCATACTTGAGATAAAATGCAATTATACCATGGAGACCCGTAAAGGTAAACACTTAAGATATATATCCAGATTATTATTACAAGTAGGAGTTGCTCTTGCTCTTTCTTGACAAAGCTGTTTAAGCATGGTTGAATTCCTATGCATATGTTTTGAAATATCTTTGGATGGGCTTGCTTATCACTTCTTCCTATAGGTTCTCCTTACTACTGCCTTTTTTATCACTTGTAAATCCACTTCTCATTGTTTGCAATATGGTCCCTACTCTCACTTATTTGTATCCACACTTATGTCTCTTGAGTGTCCTTGTAAAGGTATTTTTAGTATTTAAAAGAGGCAATGTGCCAGGCGCGGTGGTGCATGCCCGTAATCCCAGTGGCTCCAGAGGTGGAGGCAGGAGGATAGCAAGTTGGAGACAGAGGCAGTCTGTGTAACTTAGCGAGACCCTGTCTCAAAAAAAAAAATTGGGCTGGGGGTACAGCTCAGTGGTCCAGCACTTGCAGAGCATGCAAGCACAAGGCCCTAGGTTCAAGCCCAAGTACCACACACACACAAAAAAAAGGCAATGTTGAAATTGATACAATTCTTATAAAAAACAGATCTGAGAGCAGTTGCAGTAGTTACTTCAAAAGACTTCTCTGTCATAGTAAGACTAGATTCTAAATCATATGAAATCAGGAACTTTGCTTCACTTCTCAAATGCTCATAGTCAACAAATATGTGTTGGCTGATATGTGTGCTGCCTTCTTACTTTTCAAAAACTTTCCATTTTTTCCTACCTTACCTGTCACTTTTCCTACATGTTACTTTTCTCATGACTTAATTTTGGCTGTAATAGAACTTAGTGTATGATGTTGAGCAGTCACTGGTAATAGTGCTTACCTGTTTTGTGTTGAGATAATCCTTGCATTTTCCCACAATTTCTTAATGTTACCACCCAAGTATTTATATTCCCAAATCAATAACAATGTACTTATAGTACCAAAGGGTGGTATAAATATCTTGATATATTTGATGAAGAAGGTTCTGTGAAATATGAGCAAATTATCACTATTGCTATGAAGTAGCACACTTTATAGATATGCCTGCTAAAACAGAGAAAGTGCATATCAGAGGAAATTCTCAGGTCATTCCATTGCACCTTGTGATCACTGAGCATCTTCTTCTCTTTCCTAACATTTTTGGCACATTTTCCATGCCACCCTCAATGGCTGAAATATATCTCATCCATCATGTCTTGCTGAAAATATTGTCTCTTCTATGTAGCACTCTATAAACTGTTTAGGCAGAAAGAATTGCTCTCACCTTGGGGTACTTTATTCCATTCCCTTAGCGGACAAGCTTTTATGTTGTCATATATTGTGTTCTACATGGATCTGTACCTGCTTTATTAGGAATTCCATGAAACTGAGCAGTCTAGTTTCATACCTGTATCCCCATTATTTAATACACAGCCAGAATTAAGCAACCATTCATTTATCTGAAATTTCTGTTTGTTTGTTTTGCCCAGATACAATCTTGAGAATGTTTTAATATGTGAGAATGTCTCAACAATAAAGAACTGGATACCATTGTTTTTTTTAACTAAAATACTGTTTGTTCCCCTTATCCAAATCATTCCATTTCTTTTAATCATATGAAGTAGTTGAATTTGAGTGTAAATAGGAACTATTCACTAGAGAAAATTAAGCCTATCAATCATTTGAAACAAAATGGCTTATGTAAAGACAATCACCATAGGCTACAAATCTCACACATACCACTTTATCAAAATCAGTAAATTATTTTAAATAAAATCCAGCAAGTATCATAAATCCTTTATCATGAAATGTACAAAAACTCTAGTCATGATTAATAGTATTATTATGAGTTCCAATTCTAATTACTGAATACTGCTGAATTTACTTGCAGTTCAACATTTAAATGTAGTAAGATTAAAACTATTCAATGAGTCCTTATTACTTGTGGCAAATCATTATTACTTTCTGCAATTGCTATAATAATATTATTAATCATAATGACTTCCTTTGAAATTTAGTGGAGCAGCAATATATTATTCCATATGCCTTTCCACTCTAAATTAGCTCTAGTGACTTAACTGTCTAAGAACTATTATTAAGTTACCATGTAACACCTGTGGAATCATAATGAGACCAATGAATTGATTGAAAATGAAATTACCCTGGCCAGTTCTCCCAGAAATGAAAATCAGATAGATGAGAAAAGATGAGACATTCTAAAATAAAGTATTTCTAAATAGTATAAGATTATTAAATTTCCTTTGCAAATAGGTCCAATAGATTTAAATGAGAAAAATTAACATACAAAGACATTTGTCTTCACTTGATAAAACTCAAGTGAATTCAGTTACATAGGTCATACATATCTTCAGTATAATTAAATGGAGAATGGGATTTATGGGACAATAAGACCATTTCCCCAATGTATATTTATCATCTCTCTTTGTAAAGTTTCCTGCTCACAATAACAACAACAATGGGGGAAGAAAGAAAAAAATCTTTCTCATTTTGTCAGTGAATGGATTTTCCACTTTTTCCTGTATGGTATATGATTTTCCATGTATCTTGGAATTCTCACAGTATTTAGGATTCCATACCAACTTGATGGCACCTAACAACAAGAACAACATCTTAAATGAGAAGTTTCTTCTTTATACTGCTATGAATAAAATAAATTGAATGTCTGGAAAGAAAAATAAAAAATGAAAAACTATACAGGCTCATGCAATGAAAAAAGATAATCCATTCCAGTCCAATGTATAAGGAAGAAGTTTAATGTAACCCGGTGGCTTCTATTTTGTGTTGATGTGAAGAGGCCCCTTGAGATTCCATTCATTGGTTTGGTCTCTGTTAAGAATATGGTGTAAGTGTACCTATTTCCTCAAATCTGAGAATAAAAACAAAATATTAAAAGCCAAGTGTAAATGATATCTTGGTTACTGTTTTATTTTATTAATCATACTAATACACCTTTCTAAAGAGCAGATGTCCTCTAAAGTATCTTACCAAAAGTAACATTTTTTTGTACGTTTTATCTCTATGTCCACATCTGGATGTATATATTTGTAAACACGCCTATCCATCTGTCCATGTATCTGTGTAAAGAAGTCTTATTTGTCCTTGTATTTATAAACTAATTCCCTGATCACATAAAAATGAATTAGATGTATACATTATGGGTATTAAGAAATATTATTAAAGTATTTTAATAATTTTAGTATTTTATATGATATTGGAAAATGAAAACTTCGCAAAACAATTCATTATTCCCTCATCATTTTATTTAGTTTATAATGACCACTCCTGAGAAGAATCTGCCTTCAAATCCATACATGCTCATTTTACTGACTTTATTATTCTACACAAGTTGCATAGCCCATCTAATCTAGTTCTTAACTTTCTCATCTTTATAAGGAAGAGAGAATTAGCCTATTATGAGACTTAAGTGAGGATATAACATCTCTATGTAGCCTCAGGATTAGTAAGTACATTCAAATATTAGTTCTAATTCTGTTGCTGTTTGTTGTTATCAACTTACCAGTTTATTATTTTTTCTGTTGATTTCCAGTTGATAAGGACACTTAGCATTTTGATGGTTTCATTTTTTTCCCATTGCACCTCAGTACTTCCTTGAAAATCTAAAAGCAGGAACCGAAAGTTTAAAATCTCTTTCTTTGTATCCAAAACTGGTGATTCCTTTATACTCATGAACTCTGTTTTATTTATCATGCAAAAATTGTTCTCTCCTTCAGATGTTCCTTGAAATATTAAAGTCTTTTTAAAAAATGGACTAGGTCTTTTCTTTTCTTCTCCATCTGTGCCTAACAGGTGTACCTCATTTGGCAGAGAAGACATATTTTGAATGATGGTGCATGAATAAATGCTTGAATATTGAATGATATTTCAAATGATATTTTAAAAGTTTGGTAAAGGTTTACAGAAACCAATAACTTCCTCTTCTATGTTCTGTAGTTTAGAAGATTATAGACCAAATTCTTTAGAAGCATTGACCTGAGAAAACATTTAACATTTGTTACATGCCTACAAGGATGTTGAAACTGGCCAGGTTTTACATATTTGGTTTTACTAATTCCTTAATGAAGTTAGAAATGGAGAAATATTATCTCAGTATTAAAGATGAAAACAGAAGGTCAGAAATACTAATTTGATGCATCCATTCAATATTAGAGAATATCAGTTGCTCAATTTACATGACCTTTTAACCTTTGTTTTGACCACTTCTCCACTAAGTTTTCCTCAGATTTTCAAGGTCTTGGTTTTGATGTTGTATCTAGTCCATAGCCTTATTTCCAAGCACAAATAAGAATGCTAGACATCTTCTTTCCAAGAAAATGAAACTAATTTTCATTTTTCTCAAATATTTGTTCTTATTTGAATTTGTCTTGATAGATAGATAGATAGATAGATAGATAGATAGATAGATAGATGATAGATAAAGAAACTGTGAAGGAAAGTGTCAGGAAGATGGTGGGATAGGAGGCTCCCGACATTTAATGAGCCATGTATGTGTTGAATAAACATCTATACATGGATCAATTCTACTGATCATATAAAACTTTTCCTAAAACCTGTTGGTTTATGATATATATTTTTACCATGGTCATTTAGAATGATTAGGAATGTGATTTCTTCAGAGTACATTCACTCCCCAGAAGATTTTCGACCATGTTTTAGAAAAGCATTTATGTCTAGGGAAAATTTACTTCTAAGACATTTGTTATTCATGAAGACAAGATACAAAGTGACTAGAAAACTTGGCAAAATCCTGTAATGGTAATGCATTGAGACAGCAAGTAGAAGTTTAAAATGTTAAAATATTATTACTATTGTTAGAGAAACCCTTATTTTTATAAGAGAAATTGAGTAGAAAACAAGCATAAGGATGGACACATGGATTTGTTACTAGAATTTCTTAATTATGAGTATAATTATTGCAGTATACTTGAATGAATCAAGGTCATAGAACAGTTTTGCTGTTGTAATTACAAAAATCCACTTTTCAGCAATTTTTGAAAAAGTTGTATGTATATACTTCTTCATCTCTCACTCAAAATACGATTGCTTGACATATTTCATTTTTCTCCCAAAACTGTTTTCCACTTACATTTTATTGTTCCATTTGTTCTTTGTTTTTGAGTTTCACTACAAAACCTTTCAAACGAGATTACATTATAAATATACAGACTTTTTTTCAAGTGTCTGCTAGATATTTGCCTGCAGCCATAGCTCTGTGGCATCTGATCCCATAAGATCTCAGAAGCTAAGCAGGGTCAGGCCTGGTTAGTACTTGGATGGAAGACCGCCTAGGAACACCAGGTGCTGTAGGCTTGGGAGAAGGACCTGGAAACCCACTCCCCAAAATCAATCTGCCATTGAAAACCCTATGAACAGCAGAGAAGCACTGACAATAGTGTTTTACCTATTGTACGTAGGGTCGCTATGAGTTTGATACCTACTCGATGGCACCTAACAACCACCACAAACTAGATATTTAGATTAAAAACTATTTATAAACATAATTCTACTTCTTATTCTACGGAAATCTATTTCATATTTTGTATTATACTACAAATAGTCTTTCTGCAGCCAACTACATTGCATGTTTGCTGCAGTAGTTTCCTCTTCATTTGCACCAATATTGCCCCCTCCCTTATAGAGTCATTTTCAATCTGCTAAAATAAAACACATTTTATAGTGGTTGCATTTTCACAACAAATGTTTCTTCACTGAAAAAGTTGTTACACTGAGACCAATAAATATACATTAAAGTAAATCTCATTCTCCTCAGGAAAATATAAAAAGTGTCATTTAGTTATAGTATTTGCTTTATTTTATGAATGCTTTCCCTGGAGTTGAGCTTACTTGAATACTCTCTTTTGTTTATACAAAGATAAAAATAAAATTCTTAAATGATTACATTTGGTAAATTCTCATTAGGTGCTTATCTTATGTTTGTAATAATCAATATGCCAAAATATCCTGACTTTTACTATGTCCATGAAGTTGGCTCAAGCAAACACCTGTCCTAATCCTGAATTAAAGTTTTCAAATCCATATATCTGGCTCACAACTACCCAAAGTAATTTCCACTTTCTATATATGGGATAGCCTTTTATAGTACCCCTCAAATACTGTAAAAACTTCCCAAGGAAGCTCTGCACAAGCCCCATAATTTGTCACTTTCCTTCTTACACCTGAATTGAAGAATACTTGTAGTATTCCTCCATCACAGAGATTTAACTTTTACAAATAGATTTTGATGTTGTTGTTAGGTGCCATTAAATTGGGTCTAAATCATAGCAACCCTATGTATAACGGAAGGAAACACTCCCTGACACTGTGCTATGCCTGGCACTATGTCAGTGCTTCTCTGCTATTCATAGTGTTTTCAATAGCTGATTGTTTTGGATGTGTTACTAGAGTGAATTGCCAGGTCCTTCTCTCTTTTATGTGGTACTGGGTATGAACCTCAGAGAGTGCAGAGCAGTACACTGCCAACTGAGCTAAACCCTAGCTCCAGACTGTTTTGATTGTTCCTTAGGTCACTGTCGGGATCCTTTTTACTTGTTTTTGTTGCAATTGTTAATGATGTGTATAAAATAAACTTTGCAAACATCTGGATAAGCTCTTCTTAGTGACCTGAGTGAATAACCTGTTATCCAAATTTTCAGAAGATAAATATAATTGTGCTTTTAGGACACAATTGAAGACAATAACATTAGGTTTCTGTTATTTTCTTTTGCTGATAGCCCTTCCCCATGAATTCCTATTTGTAGATGAACCTATCCACATCTACTTCAAGATAAGGTATCCTTGTTCATGTTCAAGAATAATGCCTTCACATCTGCCCCATTGTTCAAACAAGGACTTGTTAGGTGATTCATACTGCTTAGATACTGGGAAGATAACTGGAAACTCAGCTTGGAGCAAATCCAATATGTCCCATCAGACAGCTTTCAATATGTTTGAATGAGTAATTGAAAAATGAAATGTGATGCCTTAAGTGCCTTGATGAGAGAAGCACATTACCTTATGAACACATTTCAACCAGATCTAAGTGTCAGGGATGGCTGCCTGAGAGACAGAGAATAAGAACATGAGATGGGAACAGAAGAGGGTTGGCAGGTAGAATTAGGAAAATCTAATTCCAAGAGTGGTGCCAACAAAGAGAGAAGGAAGAGTATGTGTGAGATGGCAAAAGTTGGTGTGACTAGAACCTACAGAGTGGGTTGAGAAAGAAAAGGACCTGAGAGGCAAGCAGGGATTCACTGTAGAAGGAAGCAGAAGCTGCATTTACATGTTAGACAGAATAACAAAATGATCATGTATATGTTCTTTTTCTGGCTCTGTATAGGAATTGAATGGATACTGAGAGGCACTGAAATAAGGGAGAACAATGAGGAGGTGATAGGAATAAAACAGGGGATAACACTGGGGTAATGGCCCTGAGAATGGACAGAAATGGATAGAAACAGATGTGTGAGAGAGAAGTCATGAGGATTCTGTTGTATAACACTGAGTAAGAAGAATGAGGAAAAGCAAGGTTGATACTCCTGTTTCTGGTTTAAGCAAATGAGTAGATTACAGTACCATCCATTGTAATGCATAATGGAGAAAGAGTAGGTCTTACACAAATCTAATAAATTTATTTTGTGGTGTTCTGAGGGTTATATTCATCAGAGTATAAAATTGAAACCACCAAGAAGGAAGTAGAAATAGATGGATCTCACATAGGTGGTGGAGTCAAATTGTAATGGATAGTGGAATAAATTTTTATTAAAAAGTATAAACTATAAAAATAGATGTCTCCTTATGGCATTATTACTGTTTCCAGTGAATCTGTGGATTAAGTGATGCTCAAACCTGTCTGCATATTCATCAGCGAGGGAGCACTTAAAAATATTGATGTTCTAGACACATCTCAAAAAGATTAAATCAGAATTTGAAGATTTGCGGAACTTCAGTCTCCAGAGATTGGTGTTTTCTAATAGCTTTCCAGGAATTCTAGTGTGATGGCAGGATTAAAAACTATGATATAGAGTTGATCTATGTATTTTTAAGGAATTATTAATTTTTTTGGAATTCCATGTGTGTATTTATGATTCTTAAGAACTTATTCCTCATCTTCATTTTTTATGAAAGAGAGAGAAGCAGAAAACATAGCTTATGACAGAATGTGTGATTTATAATTTTTTATTGCAACATGCAAATCTTAATCATTGGCATTACATATTATCTACCTTTAAAAAAGGTCATGCTACTTCATGGATACATTCATCTTGGAATTACAAATCATAAGTAAGAAGTTAATATATATTTAGTACTTGGTATTACCCAGACTCATATTAAAATTTTGTGTAAGTTACATCACACACTAAAGTATTTAAACATATCTACTCCCATACAGATGAAAACACTAAAACAAGAACTCTGGGTCTTAGAGATTGGTTACTTGCCCAAGATGCAACTGTAAATATATGAACAGAATTAGTGTTTACAAAAATTGTTTTTGAGTCTTTTGGAAATACTGTTTTGTAATACAATTGTATAAATTTCCCTTTTCATCTAGCTGAAACCCTCTGTTTGAGAATGCTTTTATTGCAAAGAAAATTTGGCCCAGAATTTTAAACATGGGAATATACATACTTTTATCCGTTCTCATCAGGAAGCAAAACACCAATTATCTCTAAATCTTAACACTCTATTTGACTCTTACTTGAGTGCATTTATAAGGAGTTTAATATAAACAGCTGTTTTTTGACTAGGAATTAATAAAATTCGGCTCAGTGTATAAAAGATACTTAATGTGTCTGCATCCTGCTAGTGAATGCTGATGATGATGTATGTTTATTTTTCATCATTTTTTCTGGTCTTACCTCTGAGATATTTTTCCATATGATTTACCTCATCTTTCCTTTATCATATCTCCCCTTCATTTTCATTCACCTTTTATATTCCTTTGATTGTTGTTGTTGTTGTTAGGTGCCGTCGAGTCGGTATCCGACTCATGGCAACCCTATTCCTTTGATAGGCAAATTAAATTCCAGCCACAAAATAGCAAAAATAAAAGTCACGTTAAATATATTTACTCTGAAAATTAACCTCAATCCTGAAGAAAACAAAAGCTGAAAGACATCAATAGGTATTGAAAATCTGTATAAAGCTTGGCTTGCTGCCCTTGTGAGAGACTAGAGAAAGAAAGAGGACTCTGAGAGATTGACTTTTGCCAGAAATAAAGTATTGCACTTAAATTACTGGAATAAGAAAGGAATTTGGGTAAGCAGATTGCAATGAAGGTGAATATAGACCTAATCCGGGCATTTTGCTCAGGAATTCTCTTTCTGAAGTCTAGATAAAAATTAGAATCTAGGATCTGTACATGTAAAAACCAAAGACCATTTGAACAATAATCATCTTTTTGGTTTATCAGTAACATGTTCATTTGAGCATAGCAATAAGTTGTACTAATTAAGAATAGTCCAGGAAAATTCCCTAGGAATTTTTTTCTTAATTTCCTGAGAAATGAAAAGAATTCTGTATAATGTATGGCCAGGTACAAGTCAGCTAGAATTGATCGCCCCAAAAGATACCACTTAAAAATCAGACCAGTAAAGATTGGCTGAAATACCTGTAATAATTTTGGATAAAATTTCTTCTGTAAATTTGGGGTCAGAAGAAAATATATTATTTAGCATAGTCAAAAGAGAATCCTTGGCATTTATCATAGTGAAGACATATTAGTTCTAATTCTTAGTGTAAAGACTGAGCTACTAGACAGCTTCTAAAAATTCATTTTACTTTTCATAATATGAACAGACTTATCTAACCAAGATGTGCATATTTGGCTTCCCTAAAGGTAGAAGCATTATGCGACTATTTTTCACCAATAGAACATGAACAGAAGAATGCGTGTCCTTTACTAATTTTTAAAGAGCAGGAATGGCTTTACTATTATTTCCTTAATTTGATATTAAATATATAATAGATACTAATGCCTTAGGTGGTAGTGGGCTACAAAATTAAAGGAATCTGAGTTCATGAATCTTCTGCAGAAGACAGACACCAAGAAAAGCTGAATTGAAATGTTATCTGAGTGAAAATAAATTCTGTGTTTGTTGTTAGATGCCATCCAGTCAGAACTCTTAGCTACCCTAAGTATAGCAGAACAAAGCACTACCAGAAGTGTACCATGCATACAATCTTTTAATGTATTAGCCCATTGTTTCAGTCACTATGTTTCTTCTCATTTTGAGTCATGCCACATCAACAAAAGGAGGTCCTAGGGGCTTTATTCCATTCCTATGATTAGGGTTGACTCCACTGTGAGGAGAAACTTTTCCCCAGTCATTTCTTGAATGCCATCTAGCCTAAGAGACTCATTTTTCAGCACTATGTTTGACAATGCTTCTCTTCTATTCATAAAGTTTTCAATTGCTACATGTTTTGGGAGTGGGCTTCCAGGTCCTTCTCCTTAGTTTGTCTTAGTCTGGAAATTCAGCTGAAACCAATGTGTTAGTCTTCTGAAATTTAGAGTTTACTTGTAATAGGTGCAAATATTACTCTAAAAATGTGATTGCCAAATTTTATCGAAAAGTAAGTTATCAGGGAAAATAAAAGGCTAAAACCTATTGCTTTTTCTAGAAAGTGGAAGTGTTTGGATATTTGAGTATTTATCTTGAAAATGGGATAGGTAGAGAATTTTCTAGATTCCCCTAACTTGTCCATGATCTACTGCCAGAAATCTCAGAAATTACTCTTCACAGACAAAATATGTTTTTCTAATTTACATTTCCTGACTTTTATCTTTGGCATGCCATTTCTCTATTGTCATTTGCCATATCTGGTATTGGGTTTTTGTTGTTTATGTCTTTTCCCTTTAAAACTTTTTGTTCTTTAACTTTTGTTGTAATAGGCTACCAAATTGACTCTGACCTAATAAACTAAAATATGTAAAAGAATATAAATTGTCCACGGGGCTCTATAATCCATGGGCTTGAGTTAAGTACTATCAGAGAGCATAAACCTACAATCTTTGAAATCATCCCAACAGAACCAATGCAGGATATTTCCTAGGAAAATGCAAATGTAGAAAACACCAAGAAAAGTGCATTTTATTCCTTGTTTGCATGTAGAGTGAAACCTCAGACCCTGGTCAACTAAGCTGAACTACACAGATACTTACAATACACGACTCACAGATACACAAAATCTATCTTTGGCAAGACCGCCTAAGATTTATACTCTAATAGGTCTGGTGTATTCCTTGAGTTTCTTCTATATTTAATCTTCTTATCTTCTTATTTTATCTTCTTATTTTGCTCAAAAAAGTGCTTAAGGAAAAAAGTAAAAGCAATGTATATTTCCAGTAATATTTAGCATAATGTTGGTCTAAATAATCTGTCAAATACCTCAAGAAATGGGTATATCACAGAAAGGAGGCAGCTCTAGGCCTTTGGTTCACCTCAGATTCCAGCTAGCAGAGAGAAAATGAAATGAAGCAAGAATATTTAATGCATTAGATTTGTACTAAATGTTAAAAGTAAAAGCTATCTAGTTTTGTAATATAATCCATATCCTTAATTATGAGTCAATGTTATCAATAGTTTTACTTTAGAATAGAAGAGGACTATAGAAATAAATGAACAGTATTAAAGAGCCCAGACAAAAATAATAAATGAATGTAATGATAATAATAGTTATTATGATTGTAATGATGGCTACTCTTACATATATCTTTTGTGTTATTTTTATGTAGCAGACACTATGATTAAAGTTGCAAATACATTGTTTCTAGTGAATTACACGTGTAAAATGAAGCAGGACTTGTTCTGTTACAAGTACCTAAGATATATAAGTTTGTGAGTGCTTTAAACCCTTTTAGAAGGTATTTATCACTTCACCTGATCAATAGCTCTATGCCTATTTTTGTAGCATTAAAAAATATGAAATAACTCAGAATATTACATCATCTGTATAAGTATTTGTCTTTCTACATATTGTCATATGTACTCATTTGCATAGACACACTCACATATAAGTACAACTTAAACAATTTGTTATTGAACCATACATAAATTTAAAATAAATTATATATATATATAATTTATATATAATTTAAAATAAATTATATATATAAAATGATCTCCTGTCCTTTATATATATATAAAATGATTGTGCGATTATCTATTTCAAGTCAATATTTTTCGTACCAAAAATATCGAACCGAGGGCCTCACACATGCTTTATGCAAGTGGCCTTCCACTAAGCTGCACCTTCAGCCCACTTTTTACTTTTATTTTGAGATGGTCTTGCCAAATTTGTAGACTGCTCTGTCCTCAAACTAGCAATCTTCCTTCCTCCAGCTCTCAGGATGCTGGGATTACAGATGTGCCACACCTCACCAAGTTTCAGGATAATATTAATGCAACATGTAGATTTGTAGAAAAATTGAGGGTAAGAATCTAAAGTATCCACAAAGTCATAAATATATAAAAATACACCAGGTCTTCACATTCCCAGTCAAGTGCTCCTTTGACACTTAAATTCAAAGTAGGTAACCCAGTTATTACAAGAAGACAAGTGAAAGGTAAACCCTCCATGAATTTTAGTTGTGTTCTGCAACTAAATTTGACTTTTCTAATATCAAAGTTATGGTTTAAGCCATATTCTATTTTTTATAAAACCAAAGCATAATACATCTTTATGAATATATTTGCATAATCAAATTAAATTTGTAGTATTTTTCTACTGTTTGTAATACTTTTTACTGTTTTTTCTTTTTTTAACTTTTTATTTTGAAAAGCCTTGAAAAAGATCTTTACCTAAGGACTTACATGTCTGTTCCACATTGACATAAGGGAATAATTGTTTAGACATCCTGGAAATACATGAAAAGACTAGATGACAATTTCCTCATTAGAAACCATATAAATACTCCTAGACTATTGCAAATACACTTGGGAGTGTAAGGGGAATATGAAAATTTCTTAACTGTTGGTTTGTCAATGTTTCTAATGTGGTCATTATTGTTGTTGTAAGGTGCTGTCCAGTTGGTGTCCAACTCATAGCAACTCTATGTACAACAGACAAAACACTATCGTCAGTGCTTCTCTGTTATTCACAGACTTTCCAATGACTGATTGTTTTTTAGGAGTGGGCTGCCCTGTCCTTCTCCCAAGCCTACAGCACTTGGTGTTCCCAGGTGATCTCCTGTCCAAGTACTAACCAGGCCCAGCCCTGCTTAGCTTCCCAGATCTGAGAGGATGGGATGCCACAGATGTACAGCTGCAGGCAAGATGATTATAGTGAGCATAAAATAGACACTTAAATTTCAATTGCCTTTGTCTTTGGGCAGCATTTCTTACCCACTCCAAAGTCTGGCTTCATCCTTTCATCCTATCATCTATCAAATTCTATTTTATACTGTTATTCTTTGGATCTTAACTTCTGCCTCAATTGCTTAACTCCTCCAAATTGCAATTCCCATTTCATCCTAAATCCACATTCTTCAGTAAATGTACAACAATCCCATGCAAATATGGATTGTATGGATTAATTTTATTGCATTATTTTGCCCAAAGACTCCACTTCCACTAGGAGTAGCAATGAGAATGTAGGGAACTCAGAAATGTTAGTCATCTCTTCTTTTGTTAAAGAAAATTTAGCTTGATTCCAAGTTTACATTATGATACTCTCTTCTCTCTATTAGCCTAACAGAGATTTGTTATGTGTCATTGTGTCTGTGGTGCAAACTACTTTTTATGTGTCATTGTGTCTGTGGTGCAAACTACTTTTTAGAGAAAATATGACAAAAGTATAGTTTAAAAAGTTGGTGCAAGTGAATGTTCCAGCCGTGCTCCATAGACGTAAAAGGATGTACAGAGAATAACTTCTATATAGGAGAAAACCTATTGAAAAAGAAATCCACCATTGCTCCTTCGCCTTCCCTAGGAATTTCCTTGCTGGGATCCTGTGATATAGATTGGATTCATAATATTGTAAGACTGGTATGTGTGGGTATATATATTGTTGTTGTTGTTGGTATCTGACTCATAGCAACCCTACACACAACAGGAGAAACACTATTACCAGTGCTCTCTGCTATTCATAGGGTTTTTCAATAGCAGATTGATTTTTGGGAGTGGGTTGCTGGGTCCTTCTCCTAGTGTATGTGTATATATGTGTGTGTGTGTGTATGTGTGTGTGTGTGTGTGTGTGTACACCAGTCTTACAATATTGTGAAATACACACACACACACACACACACACACACACACACATACAGAATTTAAATTTAGAGGGACCACCCAATGAAAAGAACAACTTGAATTTAAAATGTGAATAATTTAAAACATTTCGCTATTTGCTTTCTCCATTCAATTTACTTTTTCAGATAGACTAAAGCTAACACTATTTTTCAAAGCTACGCTTCTATAATATTATACTTACTTGCATGTAATTATGACCAAACAATTATACAACAACATCCTAAGACCTCTTCCTGAAAAAATAATTGCTTAATTTTTAGATCTAAACATTTTTAAACAATTTTCTAAAATATGAGGGGAAATAGGTCACTCATAACATAACATCTCATTTTGTTCAGTGACATTCATTATAATCCAGCTCATTAATTCACATGTGCATTAGACCCCAAGTGTCAAATCATGTCTCCCAAAACAGAGTTGCAAACAATAACAAGCAGCTATGAAAAAGCAATTTTCAATGAAATTAGATGATATATCATTAGTAAAATTGTTCTAAAAGAATCATAATTTGAAGAAGATTTTTTGTAATAATTCATATTGTTTGATTTTTGAAATTAAGGTATGTCATAATAGGTTGATCACAACTTCTAAAATATTGATATGACACTCTTTACCAGAAGCCTAACTTTATAAGACAGTTAGGGCCAAAAGCAGCATTTTTTATTAGTCTAAGATATCAAGACTAAACTTTGTAGACTAATTTTCTCTGCACTTTTCAATTAGATAGGTTTTAAACTGAGGAATGTAAACAAGAATAAAAGCTGTTGAAATGAACTAATGACATGTAGCTACCACTGAACACAAAAAATTTATCAGAAATTATTTTATAAAATAATATAAATAGAAAAGAAAAGCTCATTATTGCATATTTCTAAAATACTGGGGAGAGAAAATACTGAGTAGAATGTTAACAAAGTAAAGTGAATAAATTATAATCCATCAAATAAAAAATAATCAGTATTTCCCTTAGCATTTTTCTTGCTCATAATTAATCATTGGATTCAAGCATTTACTATACAAGTGATATTGTTGTTGTTGTTAGGTGTGGTCAAGTCAACTCATAGGGACCATATATACAAGAAATGAAACACTCCCTGACACTGTGGACTGCCCAGAACTATGTCAGTGCTTCTCTTCTCTTCTTAGTATTTTCAATAGCAGTTTGTTTCTTCTTTCAGAATTGTTTCTGGAATGGGTTGCCAAGCCCTTCTCCCACTTTTGCAGTGCAGGGTATAGAACCTAGGGTCTCAGAGAGCACCGAGCAACACTCCACCAACTGAACTAAACTCCAGCCTCAAGTGATATTAGCATTATACATTTTAAAAACTACATGGAGATTTGATGAAGGTCAATCAATGTACTTGTTATCTTGAATAATATTTAAATTAAAAGTATTATACCGTGCATAAAAATTAAGTTTTAAAACATGAGAGAGTTTAAAGATCAAAAACACTTGTTCTCACACTTGTTCTTTTGCCACATTTTCCATTACAACATAATAAAGAGGAAAATGATCACGTGTTATATCACCTTCCAGTAGAACTGTCTGGAACACTATTATCCCCCTTTATTATGGAGAAACACAGATCTTGAGTTGCTTCGGATGATAATCTTTACATATATTTTTACCCTGTACATATTGGGTTAAGTTTTGGTCTATAATCAAAGGGTACTGTTCACATCATATGCTGTTAATGAAATTTTCTCTTAGAGTTGGACAATGAAATTACCACACCTAAACACTGTTCAACCTTTACTCTCAGACTATGCTTATGAAGGCCCTTCTGTGATTTTCTTTTGTTATTGCTACCATGAATCTACTGATAGAATGGTGTTTTCCCATGTACTGAATTTCATCCTTGAATTGGAAATTTGCCAGTAAAAGTGAGTAAAAAGAAAAGAGTAAGAATACAAAGTTCTTTTGTACATAACATGCAACTTAACCTGACAGAAATTGTTTTTCATTACTTGAGTTTGGGTTGCTAGCTCTTCAACACCATTCTTTTGATGGGGAGGGGAGCTTACTGGAAGGCTCACCTCAGGGCCTCACATAATGTGTAGGTGGTCTACCACTGACTTACAGCCCACAGTCCCTTTTCTACATTTTTTTTTTAAACAGAGTCTTGCTAATTTACATAGGTGGCCTCTGGCTTGAAACTTGTGATCCTCCTGCCTCTGCCTTTCATATGGCTGGGATTATAGGCATGCACCCTGCCCAGCTGCAACATCATTGTTCTTTCCTTTTTCCTGCTGGTGAATACTGAGTGTGTACTCAGACCATTTCATTGATGATATTCCTACTACTTTCATGTTCTTTCTATTTTATTGTGAAATGATGCTGAATTCATAATGTTTAATAAGGAGCATATTTAAGAACAATTCTTATCTAAGTCATCTCTTTCTTTCTTTTCTTTTTTAATCCTCTTAAGGATATGAAATTGAGAAGGGAAAAGCTCTAATCACTTTCCAGAACTTTATTTTGACTATAAATTAGATTTGACAGGATTTTTAGATTAGGCTGAAAACTATTTTAATACAGTCTTTATTTTTCCTACCTGGGTGAATACCCACAGGATTTTCTTCATACACACATTCATTCCATAAAGATTTAGTGGGCATTTGCTTTTTGTGAGACAGTACAGACCATTGTCATCTATATTTTCCAATGAGAGTATCAATGTGCTGAAACCAGCTCATGACAGTTTATAAAAACCGATGCCGCATATTCTTCCCAATTTCATATCCAGTGACATCACATCTATACCTTGGAATTGCCCCTGGAAGGAATGTTTACTCACAGCTAACACATTGCTAAATGAAAGTCTTATAACAACTACACGAGACAGGTAATTGAATTTAGAGATTAAAGGTAATTTGAAAATACAGTGACCTGGCTTTTTTTATATATATATAATTTTAGTATTGTATTTAACATGATTAAGTTGTAGAAATATTTCTGAAGAAATTATGTGAGTGATAGGAGCAGAGAGCTAAGTTTTTTCAAATCCTCATAAGATTTTCCTGCAGAGTAGAGCTTTCCATTTCTATTTAATGCAGGCTCTTGCTCTGAGCACTAGATCTCCAATGCAAAGTGAACACTGACAAGTCAATGTGAATGTTATTGACATCTTAGCCATTCACTTGAAGATGTTATTTTTCAACCTGTATAGGGCAGAATATTCCCAATATATTTTAAATCTTTCCCCTCCTATTCAAAAAAATAAGGAAAGGAAGCATGTAAATTTGCAGTAGAGGGTTAAAATTTTCATCAACTTCTCCAGAAATATTATGGATGCCTTTAAAGCTAGTATTTCTAGGTGCTAATAAATGCCCAGCAGAGAAAATTCATTGATTCTGACACTAATGCTGTGCTCAGAAGTTTCTCCTTCTTTATTTATTTAAATCACCAGTCTTTGATTCAGTCAACATCTTGTAATTGAAGAGATTTATCTGTCAACTTTCAATCAATATAATAGATACTGATAGTAAATCAACGGATTTAAACCCTACATGTTATTATTTCAAAACATGGGGCTGTAGGCAGAATGCAATTATTAATACTGAAGCTTATTTTGTAATAAATTCTAAAAAATTAATAAGCATACCTCTCTTTTTCTATACCTCAATTCTATTTGTCTTCGTTTAATTACTCAACAGTCAAATACATAAAAATCAGATTCTTAGAAAAGTGCTAAAAAGTGAACCAGCTCTATGAACAAGAAGTCATTTGTATGACAGTGTGAATAGGAAGAGAATGCCTTAATTTGGACACAGGCAGTTTTAATATGTAGCAATTGGCAGGTTATACAGTAATAAAATCAGATAACATGCAACTATATTATTTGAAAAAAAAACTATTTCTCTCATTGATTACTCAATAATTACTTTGATATAGAATTCAGATGAAATGAATTGATAATATTTCATGGATTTTAAAAACATATTTAGATAAATTTGTCAGTAGAAGTTGACTTACAATTATATTTGGTGTTGTTTACCCTAATGTCTAATGTTTATGCCCAGAACATGCCAATGGTAAATTTTAAAATAGATAAAAGTTATTCTTCATCCAATTACTGCCTCCTTTTAGCTTTATTTTTTTTGTCATAGGTCACTTCAAACAAAGAGGAAAGGGAAAATTTATTTTTGAGGTGGAGAGCAAGTTAATTCATAGTAATATGTCAGTGATTCACTGTTAATTTCCTGTTGTGTTTGCCTTTAGAGGAAAAGATCTGTGTGTGCGTGTGTGTGTATGTGTGTGTGTGCATGCTTATACACATACATACCAGGGGTGTCAAAAATGTATGTATTTTAAGTGATGTTACCTATGTATTACTTTTTAAGTTTAATTGAATTACAATGGTAACCACTTTGCCCATCTTGTAATTGCAAAAGTCAAAAAAGACATGTATTCACTTTTTGTTATTGGTATATATTGAATGTTACAATATTCATACATAGAATGTGTATACATTTTAGCACCTTCTGTATATTCATACATAAAATTCACTCTACAGTTTACAAATGTCTGTTTCTACACAGACAGATTAAAAAGAGGAAAATTCTTACCAGAGTGACATAGATTTATAGATTATGAGAAAATATTGGATGTTCACTGGAGGTAAACTTTGAAAATCAGTGAGAAAATGTCTTTCAGTTTTAGAAGGAGAAAACTGAGATTCAGAGAATTGGAGAAACCATATTCTAGATGGAAAAACAAAGAGGTCATGCCTCTCCTACCTCTCTTCTTTTTGACAATATAATTGTATCATAACAATAAAATTGTATTTATTTGTCACATTTTACTCCAAATTTAACTGTATGAATACAAGTAATAACTTTATTGGAAGAGGTTATGCATAAAGATGAAAGAGATTCTGCTTCCAAGGGAAAGAAGGGTAGAAGAGTTATTGGTGAGGGACAATACCTATCTCTTCAACAATTGATGCTGTAACAATCCAAATGATGGTAGAATTTCCTCTTCTCATACATAAACACATTTGCTTCTTCCTAAGAAGTAAACTTAAGTTTTCAAAAAATTCAAGTTTTCAATTTGAAGTCTAGCCCCTTGGGGTGTTATCAGTTCTAGAAATGATGTCCCAATTCTTAAGAATGCTGTTTCTGCTTTAGTCAATATATTGCATGAAACTGAAATAGTATAAACACAATGAAACTCACTTTGAAAAAGGTGGAGAGCAGGGGATGAGTGTTCACTGTGATTGCAGTGAACAGTTCCCAGTTTAAAGTACATAGCATCAAACATCTTGCAGAGATGCATTTTTTTGAGAGTTAAGACACTAATTTTTACTTCACTATCCTCTCTGCTCTATTATCTTTTTTTCAACTTAGTGAAAACTATGTTAATGTTGAAATTACAGCAGGAAATTTTCAGGGTGATAACTGATGAGAACTCCCTCTTTGTAGATACTGAATAATTTGAGAAGTAAAACAAGAGTAAGAGAGGTAACAAAATATATGGTTCATGTCTGGTGAAACAGGATAGAAGAAAGTACATTGCCCCTAAGTACCAAAGTGGGTTTTATAAAGCATTAGGTGATGAGGCTGGTGGAGAAAGCAAGGTTGGGGGTAGAAGGAGAGAGAGAGAGACAATAATCAAGCAAGTTGCTAGTACATCAGAGAATCTTGTCACACACTCATAATAAATGAAGGCATTGTAAAACCCAGGCATGGTGGCACAAGCCTGTAATCCCAATGGCTGAGGAGGCGGAGGCAGGAGGATCGAAAGCTCAAGACCAGAGGTAGTCTACGTAATTTAGCGAGGACCCTGTCTCAAAAAGTAAAAAACTGGGCTGGGGGTGCAGCTCAGTTATCCAGCACTTGCAAAGCACGCAAGTGTGAGGCCCTGGGTTCAACCCCCAGTGCCATAAAAATAAAATAAGATAAAACAATAAAATAACATAAATGAAGGCATTGTAAGAAAGATCAAGGGCAGAAGTACAACAACAACAACAATAACAAAAGCTAAGGAATTATATACAGAGTAAGGAAATACTTTCCCTTACTTTTATTTACTTTATCATACAAGGTACTTTTAGTGTAATATTGATATCCATGGATATTATTGCCAATGGTTTTTGAATACAGTATATGCTTATATTTCCCCTAATTTTTATTTCCAAATGCCTTGTTCTCTCTTTCTCTCTCCTCTATTGCTTTTATGTCTCAATTTTCATAGGCTTTTGCTTACATAGGTAAGCTTCAGATTAAAAAAAAACATTCAAACAAAAGTACAGAGCCTTGAATTTCATATAACGTTTATGATCATCAATCAGTGCTGACAAAAGTGGTATAAATATCACTAGGGATGAAAAGAAAAGATTACTTCAGGATGCTAGAAAATTATTTGGCTATCATTAGGAAAAGTGTAAAAATATGACAATTATGATTTATTTTTACATAGCCCATCATCATGTGTTGAATATTTCTAATGTTTTCTCATTCATCAAAGCACCTTTTAGGCATCTTTGACAATAATTTGTCATTATTTTATAGGCTAGGAGACAAAGGACAAGAAATATGCATGACTTTGTCTAGAGAGGAAACCCATCCAGGCTTCTAAATCTGGTCCTCTGATTCCACATCCGTCACTCTTTCCACTATAGCATGTTGAAGTCACTAGTGAAAAAGTACACCATATGTCACACAACATGCCATAAGATTGTCTAACTATTTGGAAGAAAATCTCCAGGAAAAATCAATGACCAAGAGAGAATTGCGGAAAGCAGATGGTGTCATCAGCACACTTCTGGCTCAGCATCTGCGGTTACTTCTGTGTCTCTAGATTGGATTGTACTCACATCAAAAGAGCCAATATGTGCAAAAGAAAGAATTTAACCACAAAATAAGAACAAAACCCACAGCACAAGCACACTTGCTAAATACGGAACTGTTAATGGATATTAATTGTGCCGCATGTACGAACGTGTGTGTGCACATGCACGCCTGCTCATTCATACTTAAGATTAGCTGAGGCTTGTCTAATGCTCAGTGAGTGCCATAAACAAGAAGACCTAGAGGCCAAAGGGACCCCAAGAGACTCACCTAGAAATCACAGTAATGGAGTTGCAGTGGAAGCCCCCTACCTAATTACAGATGGTGCTCAAGGCAAAATCCCATTAAGACAAGTTTTATGGGCTTTTCTGTGGATAGGCTGCTAGAAATTACACCATTAATACACAGAGCCTGAAGTCAAAACACTAATAATCTTCAGTCTTTCTGCAGAGAGATAATAAATGAGGGGAAAAGAAAAAAAATTACCACAGATAGCTTTCCAACTCAAACTGGAATCCATTCTAAGAAAATTTTCTATAAAACACTTCACACACACACACACACACACACACACACACATCTTAATTCCCTAATCACAATCAAGATGTCTTCTTAGAGCATTACTATAAATCACATTCATCTATTTTTTTCTTATTTCATTTTGAAAACATTGTACAAAGTTCAGATATGTGCAGTGACTTTGATTTTCTCTTTGAAACAATGCTATTTGTCAGCCAGATCACTAATGCCCAGGCTTGGGGTGTGGACCTTGAGCTGTCCACCTAAACTCTTCATAGAAATGGAGATGGTCCAAGGTCCTCTGTTTATGGAATATCTGAGTGCATGTTACCATCCCATAAACAAAACAAAACAAAACTTCTTCCTGTGTTCCAATGATGTCTCTGATCCTTACTTCTATGACCTGATTTGTTTTTATTTCCTTGAAACAACCCAGAGATCCTCCTATGAAGCTGAGCTTGTAGACTTGAACTCAAAGTTAAAATACATAGACTCTAGGGCTGAAAGTGTTGCTCAGTGGTAGACTATATGCTTAACTTGCTCAATGCTCTAGGTTCAATCCCTAGTCCCCAAAATAAAATAAATAAATAAATAAAATATTTAGTCACAAGTCTTGTAAGGAGGTAAGCTGGACTTTAGCGCAATGGGTAGAGTGTTGTTTTGTGTTCTCTGAGGCCCTGGGCTCAATGCTCAGCACTGCAAAAATGGGAGAAGGAGAAGGACCTGGAAGCCCACTCCTAAAAGAATCCTGAGACACCCATCGAAAACCCTATGAATAACAGAGAAGTACTGACGTAGTGCCAGGCATGGCACAATGTCAGGAGTATTCTGTTCTGTTGTACTTAGAGTTGCAGTGAGTCAGATCTGACTTGAGGACACCTAAAACAGCAATTGTGAGGATATGTCTAACAGTAGGAAACTAAACCCACAGTTTTGTTTATCTGCTCACCTTTGTGCTCACAAAAATCACATTTAACTTACTCTAAATTAAGAGGTGGGAGAAGGGCCTGGCAATCCACTCCCAAGGCAATCCCGAAGCACTCAGCCATTAAAAACCCTATGAGGGCCACAATGAGTTGGATACCGACTTGATCGCACCTAACAACAACAACAACAAATTAAGAGGATGCTACATCGCACATTTGGGAGATGGACCTGGCAACCCACTCCCAAAAATCAATCCACCATTGAAACCCCTATGAACAGCAAAGAAGCACTGACAAGAGTGTTTCACCTGTTCTACGTAGGGTCGCTATGAGTAGGATACTGACTCCACAGCACCTAACAAAACATCGAATATAACTTTGTAAAGTTAATGTAAAATTCAATCAGGTAATACAGAACCAATCATAGGAAATATATTTAATGTAATTTTATATTAAAATGACTCTTCTACTTTCCTCCTTTTTGTAGTCCTTGCTTTATTTTTTACATATTATAAATCAATGAACAGATGAAATATTAAGTATTACAAATTATATGGAAACTGACAAATATTTTTTCATTCCTTGAATGGATTGTGCTCATTCAGTTAGCTTAAAAATAACTGAGAAATCAGTGTGCTGAGCCATAGTTTTCTCTTCCTTTAAAGTGAAGGTGAGGTGCCTTTCTTACTATCTTGGGGAGATAGACAGCAATCCCATCTCCCCAACAGTGGCAGCATCATCCTATTCCCTGAAATTATTTAAGGCATGACTTCCTTTAAAATTCATGAACCCATATTTGCCCTCAATGTTCCAGCCTTTGATCTTTCATGACTGATTGTTCCACATCATCAAAAATCCTCAAAGCTCTTCCGTGAATAGTGGGCAGGCCCATAGGCACACTGCAGAATTTGATCTTGAAACCACAAAATTGAAAGTCTTTGCATCTCAGGCTCCAGTCTTGCACTTGTTTAAACATATTCATAGCACTTCAGAATGTCTTTTGCTGTTATTCAGTCAATTATACATGATACCACTTTTAATGTTTTAAATGAGCGAACTGGCAGTCAAAATAGAGAATTCTAATTAACACCGAATTTTTATTTTATCAATATTTTAAAGGATTTTAAGCATCAGATGTGAAGTGTGATTCTAAAGTGTGACTTTCGTTGCAAACCCAACTTTACACATCCACATGGCTCCTGTCCTTTTCAATTCAACATTTATTATGTGACTATTACATATCTGATGGAGAGCCACATAAAAATTGGACAGGCATATTCTTTGCCTTATAAGAGCATGCCATTTTAAAAAAAGGCAATTGGGAAATGTATTTTATAAAATTAGGGAGCATATTTAAATCATTTCAGTGTAATTTCTCCTTATAAATAAGATGTCTAGCCAGGCATAGTGGTACATGCCTGTAAACTCAGCATTTGGGAGGCTGAGGAAATAAACCATATTTCTTCCTGGCTGGGGGACAGTTTGACCTTTCACCTGGCATCATTTTTGCCTCCTTTTATCTGCTTAGTTCATGATAAAATCCCAACTGTAAAGAATATTAGAGATATATTCAGTGCTTTTAAATGGAAAGATCATTAAGAGACTAAAGCTTTACTGAATTTGTAAATTGAGCAAGTAAAAGCCAAAAACTAGCAAACTAAATAATGTCTGTTCATTTATTTGCTACCTTGACAACAGTTTATTAATTAGGATTTCATTGGTTGCAAGTGATAGAAATACAAGTAAAATGATAGAGAGGAACAAAAACATACTGACTTTTGAAATGCAGGGCAATTAGAAAATCAAATCAAGGGAAAGAAGGTTGCTCTGAGAACTAAACTTTACCTTTTTTTTTTTTCTATTCCATTTTGTCTCTATTTGTCTCTTGCATTTGCTTCATTATTTCTCATACTTGACCTGTAGAAATCACAGCTATCAAGAAACACAAACATTTGTAATTTTTATATTGTCAAGGCCTTTATAGATTTCTTCAACTGTTCATGTTCAAATTTCCAGGGAAAGAATTAAATTGGCTCATTTTGTGAAAAGCTTGTATTCCAAAGCAAATCAACATAAATAATGGTAATTCATAAATTAGCACTATGTGAGTAAGTAAAAGGAGGACTATCTCCAAAAAGGGCTTAGAGAACTACTGATAAAGATCTTTATAGAGATGCACTAGAAAACCAGGAATGTAAGTATTGAGAATGGCTAATAATCGTCAAAGCAAATATCATAAGGAAATCATCATAAATTGTTTATTTGTAATTTGAATGAAGAAATAAACTAAGCAGATATATTCTGTCCCCATTTATTGTCTTGGCACATTTTTCTGTGAGTTTGCTTTGGTCCTGGTGAAGCTAAGAGAAAATTTTGTATTTATGTGAATTTTTATGATATAGACTTTAGAAAATGTTAGAATAAGGAACAATATGATGATGCAGGTTATTTTAGTCTGTTTTGTGCTTCTATGACAGGGTACTACAGACTAGATGATTTATAATGAACAGAAATTTGTTTGTTTCCAATTCTGACTAGGGAAGTTCAAAGTCAAGGGTCTAACATCTGGCAAAGGCCAGCATGTTGCATTATCCCATGGCAATAAGGCAAAGAGAGGATAGAGAGAGCAGGAGAGGGCTAAATTCATCCTTTTATAAGGGACTCACTTATGCCTTAATGAACCCACTCTGGGTATAATGCCATTAATCTATTCATGAGTGCAGAGCCCTCTTGGCCTGCTCACTTCTCATTAGGTCCTACCTCCCAATACTGTTGCATTGAGGATTAGGTTTCCAAGACATGCTTTTTGTGGGACACATTCAAACCATCGTATTCTAACACTCGCACTGAAAATTCATGTCCTTCTCGCATGCAAAACACATTTATTCCATTTCAATAGGCACAAATTCTTATCTTATTCCATTATCAAATCAGAAGTCCAAAGTCCAGAGCCTCATCTCAATTAGGTAAGAGTGAGCCCGGAGTGGTGTTGCAGGCCTGTAATCCCAGAGGCTTGGGCTGAGGAGGCAGGAGAATCACAAATTTGAGACCAGAGGTAATCTGCATAATTTAGCAAGACCCTGTCTCAAAAAGTAAAAAAAATTGAGCTGGAGGTACAGCTCAGTGGTCCAACACTTGCAGAGCATGCAAGCTCGAGGCCCTGGTTTCAAGCCCCAGTAGCACAAAAAAAAAAAAAAAAAAGAAAAGAAAAGAAAAGAAATTAGGTGTGGGTCAGACTCAAGGCAGTATTCTTCCTGCCACAAATTCCATCTGTCTTGGAGCCTGTGACATTTTATCTGCTTCCAAAATACAGTGTTAGGGTGTGTGTAGAATAGACAGAAGTAAAGAGTGATTCCACTTTTTTCCTTTCTTTTCTTTTGTTTCTTTTTTTGGACTGGGGGAGGGAACTGGGAGATTGAACACAGGGTGTTCCACCACTGAGTTGAACCCTTTTTTATTTTTTATTCTGAGACAGGGTCTCACTAAATTGCAAAGGCTACCTCTGGCCTCAAACTTATGCTCCTCCTGCTTCAGCCTCCTGATTCACTGGGAGTAGAGTTGTGTAGGAGCCATGGTGCCAAGGAATTTCTTTTTTCTTAATGAAAACACCATTATCATGGTAATTGCAGCAAAACATGTCAATTATAACTCTGCTGTATTTCACCTCATCAATTTTCTCTAACAATAAAAATGATGGTCTTAAATTATAAAAAGTGAACTAAAGAATGAATGTGTTGTGTATAGAACTTATTGAACCTAATGTAGAATGGCCTGCAGCAGTAACCCTGTGGCATCCGATCCCATCAGATCTCAGAAGCTAAGCAGAGGGGCCTGGTTAGTACCTGGATGGGAGACCAGCTGGGAACACCAGAAGCTGTAGGCTTGGGAGAAGGACCTGGCAACCCCCTCCCAAAAATCAATCTGCCATTCAAAACCCTATGAACAGCAGAGAAGCACTGACAATAGTGTTTCCCCTGTTGTACAGAGGGTCACTATGAGTCGGATACCCACTCGAAGGCACCTAACAACAACAACAATATAGAATGATTTGTTACTATGGTGTATAGAGGGGGCTGGGATTTAGCTCAGTTGTTAGAGCGCTGCGCTGCAGTCTCTGAGATCCCAAGTTCAATTCCCAGCACCGCAAAAATGGGAGAAGGGCCTGGCAATCCATTCCCAAGGCAATCCCGAAACAGTCAGCCATTGAAAACCCTATGAGGGTCGCTATGAGTCAGATACCGACTCGACGGCGCCTATCATGGTGTATAGAAGCAACATTGTTGTTGTTGTTGTTATTAGGTGCCATCGAGTCGGTATCCGACTCATAGCGACCCTCACAGTGTTTTCAATGGCTGAGTGCTTTGGGATTGCCTTGGGAGTGGATTGCCAGGCCCTTCTCCCATTTTTGTGGTGCTGGGAATTGAACTTGGGACCTCAGAGATTGCAGCGCAGCACTCTACCCACTGAGCTAAATCCCAGCCTTACATTCCTTAAAAAGTTTTTCTTTCTAATCTAATTTTTTATAGTTTCCTCTTATTTGCATTTTAAAAATCTTTCTAAGGTCTTGTTTAATCCTTTATAAAAGTACTCTTATGTACATTCCACATATCACTAGTTCCTCTAAATATTGAATGAAAAACTTTAAGGAAGGGAGCAATTTGATTCAATTTAGGAAAAGTAGAAATGAAAACAAATCCACTTGTAGTTAACAATTCTGAAATGAAGTGTCAGACTGAGTTCCTGTTGTTTTTATCCATAGATATTGGAGAGAAAAGCCTTATAACAACCTGCTTCTATCTTTAAAGGCCTTGTAAGCTATTTATTACTTTAAAAAGACAAATGTGAGGGCAAATGTGACAACCATATTAAATACCATTAGAGAAAGGTTTTACTTTGTACAGTTTACTTTTTGTAGTTTACATTATAAATCCTCATGTGAGGTTTGCTCCACAAATCTGTTGTGTGTGTAGCTAATTTTAATGTAACATGACATATGTATTAAAAATCACTTTGTTGTGTACAATTAAATGAGAAAATCCATGTCTTATGATAAAAGTGAATGTGGGTCATAACATTCAATTGTTTGAAGAAGTAAAAATTTTAATTAATATGTATTAAAAGCATATGAAATCATGGGTTATATTCTCATTGATTTTTTCCCTTCTCCTACTTTTTTCCATATATTCATATAGTTGCATCATATATTTTCAATTTTTCCTCTCTCCCTTTACTGTTTTGTATTATTTCTCCTCTCCTTCACCTTTTTCCTCATCTCCACTCCTACTAAATGTTCCTCTAACCCCTTCTTTCTGATCTGCTTATATTTTCCCTTTTTAGATAGGTATGATTGTTCATTTTTATTTACCAACATGTGTACACTTTTTTTATTCCCGTGAATTAGATTTAGCTCCCACATTTAAGTGAGAACATATGGTCTTTCTCTTTGGGGGACTGGATTAATTTGCGTAAAATGATCTCCTCCAGTTCCATCCATTTTGCTACAAATGACATAATTTCATTCTTCTTTACTACTCAGTAATACTCCATTATGCATATGTACCACAATTTTTCAATCCACTCCTCTGTTGTTGGACATCTTGGTTGACTCCATACCCGTGCAATGGTGAAGAGTGCTACATTAAATATGGAAGTGTAGGTGTCCCTGTGATACAATGACTTACGTTCCTTTGGGTATATTCCCAGGAGTGGCATAGCTGAATTCTATGGAAGTTCTATTCTTAGTTTTCTAAGATACCTTCATATTGATTTCCAAAGTGGCTAAACTAATTTAAAGTCTCACCAGCAGTGTAAAAGTGTTCTTTTTTCTCTGCCATCCTCACCATAATTTGTTATTATTTATTTTGTTAATCTTGACTATTCCTACTAGAATAAGACAGAATCTCAGGGTTGTTTTCATTTTGATTTCCCTAGTGGCTAGGGATATTGAGCATTTGTTCATATGTTTATTGGTCATTTGTACTTCTTCATTGAGAACTGTCTTTTCAGTTCTATTGCACTCCTATTTATCTGGTAGAGATTTTAGAAAAAGACGTTGTTGTTGTTAGGTGCCGTCTAGTCGAGTCCGACTCATAGCGACCTTATGTACAGCAGATCTAAACACTTGCCGATTCTGTGCCAGGCAAACGATCTCATTTATGTTTAAACCCATTGTTGCACACACTGTGTCAATCCATCTGGTGGAGGGTTTTCCTCTTTTGCGTTGACCTGCCACTCTCCCAAACATGATGTCCTTCTCCAGGGATTGATCTCTCCTGACTACGTGGCCGAAATATGCAAGATGCAGTCTGGCCATTCTTGCTTCCAAGGAGCGCTCTGGTTGCACTTCTTCTAGGACAGATTTGTTGGTTCTTTTGGCAGTCCATGGTATATTCAGTAGACGTCTCCAGCACCACAATTCAAAAGCATCAATTCTTTTCTGTCTCTCTTGGTCAATGTCCAGCTTTCACAACCATATGATGCCACTGAAAATACCATGGCATGAGTCAGACGCACCTTCGTCTTCAATGTGACATCTTTGCTTTTCAATACTCTAAAGTGATCTTTTGCCACAGCTTTTCCTAGAGCAATGCGTCTTTGGATTTCTTGACTGCTGCTTCCACGGGTGTTGATTATAGAGCCAAGCAAAGCAAAATCTTGGACAACCTCAATCTTTTCTCCATTTATTGTGAAGTTGGGTGCTGACCCAGTAGTAAGGATTTTTGTTTTGCTGATGTTTAGTCGTAACCCATATTGAAGGCTATGATCTTTGATCTTCATCAGTAAATGTTTTAAATCCTCTTCACTTTCAGCAAGCAGAGTTGTGTCATCTGCATAACGCAGG
>VMDO01020291.1:22078-37948 GCA_007922755.1 Pedetes capensis | reverse complement strand
AAGAAATATTCATCTCAACATATATGCAAATCTGAAAATAGAAAAATATGAAATATGAAAAAGAAGGCAATATGATCCCTCCAAAAGTCCATAACTGTTCAACAACTAAATACAGACATACCAAAGTTGATACCAAATACTAGAATTCAAAAGACTAATTTAAAAAATAATCAATGATTTCAAAGAAGATACAAATAAACTGTATGAAGTAAGGAACATAATACAAAATTTGGACAAGAAAATTAACAAAGAAATAGAGATACTAAAACAATGGAAATGTTAGAAGTAAAAGGCTCAATAAGTCAAATTTTAAAAACTCAATGGAAGGCATCACCTATAGACTAGATAAAGCAGAAGAAAGCACATCAGGGCTGAAAAACAAGGTTAATGAATTATTACATTTAGATAATAATAAAGAAAAAATTAAAAATTATGACCACAATTTTCAAGACCTCTGGGACATGATTAAAAGAACACACTTAAGATTTGGGGCCTCAAAGAGGTGAGGAAATACATACTAAAAGTGTAGAAAACCTATTCAGTCAAGTAAGAGCCAAAAATTTCCCAAATCTAGAGAAAGACAGGAACATCCAGGTATATGAGGCATTTAGAAACCTTAATAGACATGACCTGAAAAGAACTTCTCAACATCTTATTATAGTTAAAATGCCAAGAGTAGAGAATAAAGAATACTGAAAGCTGCAAGTGACAACAAGCACATGTTACTTACAAAGGTAAACTCATCAGGATTACAGTAGATTTCTCAGCAAAAGCTCTGAAGGCCAGGAGATAAATGGAATGATATAGTTCAAAGCACAGAAGAAAATAACAGCCAACCAAGATTACTATATCCAGTGAAATTATCCTTTAAAATTGAAGGAGAAATAAAGACCTTCCAAGATAAGCATAAACTAAAAGAATTCAGGGCTGGGATTTAGCTCAGTTGGGAGAGTGCTGTGCTGCAGTCTCTGAGGTCCTGAGTTCAATTCTCAGCACCACAAAAATGGGAGAAGGACCTGGCAATCCACTCCCAAGGCAATCCCGACACAGCCATTGAAAACCCTATGAGGGTTGCTATGAGTCAGATACCGACTTGACAGCATCTAACAACAACAACAACAAAAAGAATTCATGACAACTAAGCCAGCATTACAAGATACTGAAAGGAATATTACAGAAAAGGAAAAAGGATATACATAATCATGAGAGCTTCGGAAAGAATAAACCTCACTAGAAGAATAGATAAACCAATGAGAATTAGTAAAGAATCAAACATCATTAACTCAATTGACCAGTAAACCTCTAAGATGAATAAAAGAGAGAGAGGGGAAAAAAAACCCACAGACTATTTGAAGCAATCATTAAAAATATACCCAGGAATTAGAAGTATCTTTCAATAATAACCCTTAAATGAATATGCACTTAATCCTTCAATTAAAAGATGTGGACTGGCTGATTGGATTAAAAATGAGATTCAACTGTTTGATGTCTGCAAGAAATTCATCTCATTGGCAAAGAAATACACAGACTGAAAGTAAAAGGATGGAAAATGATATTCTAAAAAAATAGAACCACAAAACAACCAGGAGTAGCTATACTCACATCTGAAAAAAGAAAAGTTCAAGCCAAAAACAAAAGAAATAAAATCACTACAAACTATTAAAGGGGACAATCCTTTAAGAAGATATAATGATTATAGGTATACATGCAGTAATTGTCATGCACCCTATTTCATACAACCAGCACTATTGCACATAAAGGGAGAGTTGGGTCCAAATACAATAATAGTGATGTTTTTGGTACACCAGTATCATTAATAGATAGATCATCAAACAAAAAGATAATCAACAAAGAAACTTCAAAGTTAAACAGCATCATAGAACAAATGGAATTAACAGAATATTCTATCCAACAGTGGTAGAATACACATTCTTCTTAGTAGCCCATGGAACTTTCTCCAAAATAGATCATATTTTAGGCCATCAAGTGTGTCTTAACAACTACCAAAAAATCAAACAAAAACAAAACAAAACAAAAAACCTCAAAATATTTTCTTATATCTTAGCTCACAATGGACTTAAACTAGAAATCAACAGTTAAAGAAACTACACAAAATATACAAACACATAGAGATTGAACAATATACTTTCAAATGATCAGTTAGTTATTGAAGAAATTGAGAGAGGGTAATAAATTCCTAGAATCAAAGGAAAATAAAAACACAACTTACTAGAACCTGTAGGATACAACAAAGGCAATTCCAAGAGGGAAGTTTATTGATATGAATGCCTATATTAAAAAAAAAAATCAAGGAGACCTCAAATAAGTATCTTAATGATGAATTTCAAGGTCTTAGAAAAACAAGAATAAGCCAAACCCAAAACTGATAGAAGGAAAGAAATGATAGAGATTAGAGCTGAAATTAATGAAATGTAGACTAAAGGAATGATACAAAGGATTAATGAAACAAAGATTGGTTATTTGAAAGGATAAACAAAATTGACAATCCTTTAACCAAACTAAGCAAAAGGAAGAGAGAGAAGACCCAAAATAATAAAATTAGGGACAAAAGAGGGATACTACAATGTTGTTGTTGTTGTTAGGTTCCGTCGAGTTGGTATCTGACTCATAGCGATCCTCATAGGGTTTTCAATGGCTGACTGTTTCGGGATTGCCTTGGGAGTGGATTGCCAGGTCCTTCTCCCATTTGTGCAGTGATGGGAATTGAACTTGGGACCTCAGAGATTGCAGGGCAGCACTCTACCAACTGAGCTAAATCCCAGCCCTAGGATACTACAATAGCCAGCATTGAAATCCAGAGACCTATTAGGGAATCTTATATTCCAAAAAGTTGGAAAATCTAGAAGAAAGCAATTTTAGACGTATATGACCTACCAAAAATTGAAATGAGAAGGCATAAAAAACTCAAATAGACCAAAATGAGGAATAAGATTGATGCAGTAATAAAAGGTCTCCCAGTGAGGAAAAGTCCAGGACCAGATAGATTCATTGCTAAATTCTACCAGGCCTCTAAAAGAAGAACTAATGCCAGCAGTCCTCAAATTATTCCATAAAATATAAGGGAAAAGAATGCTTTCAAACTCCTCCTACAAAGCCAGTAGTAGCTCAACACTTGGCCAAAGTGGGTGAAAAGAAAAGCTAAGAAAGAAAACTACACAATAATTTACTTGATGAGCATAGATGCAAAAATACTCTACAGCATACTTGCAAACTGAATTCAACAACATATTAAAACAATTACATGTCCTGATCAAGTTGGTTTCATCCCACACATGCAAGGATATTTCAACACAAATCAATAAATGTAATACAGCACATAAAGTGAATCCAGGACAAAAATCACATGACCATCTCAATAGATACAAAAAAAATCTCTTTGACAAAATTCAACATACCTTCATGATAAAAGCCCTGAAGAAACTAGAAACAGAAGAATTATACCTAAGCATAATAAAGGATATATAGGATACACCTATAGCCAATGATACACTAAATGGGGAAATATTGAAACATTTCCTCTAAAATCAGGAATGAAACACTACTCTTACTCAAAATAATGCTGGAAATCTTAGCCAAAGCAATTAGGAAAGAGACAAAGGGGATACAAATAGGAAAGGAAGAAATCAAATTACCCCTATTTGCAGATGATATGATCCCATACAAAACTACCCCCAAGACTACACCAGAAGACTCTTATATCTGATAAATCTTTCCAGCAAAGTAACAGGATACAAAATCAACATACAAAAACCAGTATCTTCTCTATATACCAACAATAAACACACTAAGAAAGAAATCAGGAGGAAAATTCCATTTACAATACCCTAAAAAATAACAAGGGCTGGGATTTAGCTCAGTTGGTAGAGCGCTGCTCTGCAGTCTCTGAGGTCCCGAGTTTGATTCCCAGCACCACAAAAATGGGAGAAGGACCTGGCAATCCACTCCCAAGGCAATCCCGAAACAGTCAGCCATTGAAAACCCTATGAGGGTCGCTATGAGTCAGACACGACTCGACAGCACCTAACAACAACAACAACAACAAAAATAACAAAGAATAAACCTTACCAAGGAGGCAACAAAACCTCTGCAATGAAAACTATAACACACTGAAGAAAGAAATTAAAGACAACAGAAGGTGGAAATACCTCCCATGTTCATAGATTGGCAGAATTAATATTGTGAATATGGTCATGTTGCCTAAAGTGATTGACAGATTCAGTGCCATCCTCATTAAAATTCCTATAAGATTACTCACAAAACTAGACAAAACAATCCTAAATTTCATATGGGAGCACAAAATATCCTGAAGAGCCAAAGCAATCTTGAGCAAACAGCAATGCTAGAGGTATCACAATAACTGATTTCAAATCATGCTATATAGCCATTGTAACAAAACCAGCATAGAATTAACACAAAAATACAAATTTAGACTAATGGGATAGAATAGAAGATCTAGAAATAAACCCATGTCACTACAATCATCGGATTTTTGACAAAGGTACCAAATTGATACTACAGAGTAAAGACAGGTTCTTTTTACAAATTTTGCTGGAAAAAGTAGATAATCACATGTAGAATAATGAAAGGAAATCCCTGTCTTTCACCTTGCACAGAAATCAACTCAAAATGGTTCTAGGACCTTAAGTAAGACCTGAAACTTTGAAGCTAGTAGAGGAAAACATAGGGGCAGCACTTCAAAATATAGACAATGACTTTCTTATTAGGATTCCAAAAGTATAGGAAATAATAGCAAGTGTTGACAAATGAGATTGAATAAAATTAAAAAGCTTCTGCACAGCAAAAGAAACAATTAGCAGATTGAAGAAACAGAAAGAGAGAAGATCTTGACCAGCTATTCAACCAACATGGGACTAATATTTAGAATATATAGAGAATTCAAAAAATTAAACAAAAAGGAAATAATACATATGCAAATAAAGGTGCAAATGAACCAGACACTTTTCAAAAAAGTATAAATGAAAAAATATTCAACATCCTTAGTCATCAGAGAAATGCAAATCAAAACTACATTAAGATTCCTCCTCATCTCTGTCAGAATGGTTATCATCAAGAAAATGAAACAAAAACAAAACAAAATGCATGTGAGAATGCAGAGTAAAAAGAAATCCTTACACGCTGTTGATAGAAATGTGAATTAGCATAGCCATTGTGGCAAACAATGTGAGGTTTCAAAAAATAAATAAATAAAATAAAACCCTAAAAATAGAACTACCACTCATGGATATATACCTGAAGAAACCAAAGTCACTATATATTAGAGTTACCTACATATCCTTGTTTATCACAGCATGGCTCACAATAGTTAAGTTATGGAATCAGCTTAGGTACTCATCAATGAATGAATGGATAAAGAAAATGTGGTGTATATATACACAATGGAGTATTGTTCAGTCATAAAAAAGAACAAAACCATGTCATTTGCAGAACAATGGATGAATCTGGAGATTACCATGTTACATGAAATAAGACCATTTCAGAAAGCCTAGTATTACATGTTTTCTCTTGTGTATGGAATCTACAGGGAAAAAGACATGAAAGAAGGAGCCTGTCTGGGAAAGGATGGGGATCAGAAGGAATCAGGCAGGAGGAAAAGAGAGGGGATAAGAGAGGTGAATATGATCAAAATATATAATACACATGTATGAAAATGTCATGTTGAAAGTCATTATTTCTTAACATATTATACAGTAATAAAAAATAAAAAAGGGGAAAGAAAAGAAAAAAGAAAAATCAAAGAAGGAAAATAGGTTAGTCAAGTTCATACTCATGTATTAGACATATGTGCCTCTCATCCAAAAACTTTTGGTTGATCAGAGTCTCAGAAGTCAAACATAAATACTTAATACTGATTAATACATGTGTGATTGAATTAATTAAAAAGTGAAAATAAAATAAAGAAAAAAGAAAAGAGTGATTTCAAGAAAAAGTGACTGACATGGAAGAGAGGCATCCCTGATAAAAAAGAGAAATGATGAAATAGAATTCATATTTAAAATGACAATCCAAGAAGAATGCCCAGATATAAAAGAATTATTGAATCTACTCAATAAAGTACAGAGCAGTAGGGAAAATTCACCTAGAATGATCAGGTCCAAAATATAACCTAGTAAAATTATCAGATTGTAAAGAGGAAAAGAAAATGTTCTCAGGACTTTCAAGCAAAAAAAAAAAAAAAGATGAACCTTAAAATGCAAGAGAATTAGACTGGCACCAGATTTCCAAAACAGTACATAAGAAGAAGGCAACAATGGAGCAATATTTTCAAAAATGTAAAAAAGAAAGTTCAGCCAAGGATATTACATTTAGACAAGCTGTTTTCCAGGTAAAGAACAATGGAAAAACAGTTTTAAGTGGACCAGAGCTCAGGCAGTGCTATGTACATGCCCTTTCTGATGAATCTATTAGATGACGAGCTTAATCCAACCAAACAATGAGAAGTAAAAGTCTGGTACCAAAGCGACTGATGTCAGCACTTCATAATTAATGTAGATTGAAGGCTAAAACAAACATAAAATCATGGGTGAAAGGATAATGGATATACATTATGTTGTTGTTGTTAGGTGCCATTGAGTCAGTATCCGACTCATAGCGACCCTCATAGGGTTTTCAATGGCTGACTTGTTTTGGGATTGCCTCGGGAGTGGATTGCCAGGTCCTTCTCCCATTTTTGTGGTGCTGAGAATTGAACTTGGGACCTCAGAGACTGCAGAGTGGCGCTCTACTAACTGAGCTAAATCCCAGCCCACTATACATTATATGTTCTGACAAAGTAAAAATAATCCAACTAAGAAAATGGAAAATAATGGGAGAGATGAAAATGAGAAATATAGTAAGATTGCTGTATAGGTGGTAGGTGAGAGTCTAATGATGCCACCTAAAACTGTCATGTCAGATAATAAGGAAAATAAGAGGGTTAAAATCCTTCCAAATTGGGAATTGCGGCATCACATGCCTGTAATCCCAGCAATTTGGAAGGAGAGACAGAATTGTGAGCTCCAGGACAAAGGTAGCCAGGCAGCCTATGCAATTTAGCAAGACAGTCTCAAAAAAATAAATAAAAAATAAAAAATAAAAAAATAAAATAAAGGCCTTTTAAATAGTATCAATAAATACAATACAAAATTATAAGATAACATGACAGAATTGAGATCAAGCATAGTAGTCAACTCCATAAAGGTGAATTGGCTTAAATTGCCTATTAAAAGCAAAATATTTCCAAATTGGCTTACAATCAAAACTCAACTCTTTAATGTATAAAAGAGATAACTTAAACATAATGGTTCAAATAAGGCTAAAAATAGAGATTCACTCTCTCATGTAGTATATAAGAATAAAATTCAAGTGGGTAAAAGATCTCAAGGTTAAAAATTATATATATATATATATCCACAAGTATTTAAGGGAAATGTAGGTGAATTCTTTTATAACTGTTAGTGATTTTTTAATTAACTTTATAATTAAACTTAACTTTATAATTATTCAGATGCAATAAAAGCAAAATTAATATATTTGTCTACATAAAAATTTTAAAAAACACATTTGAATGTCAAAAAGCCATAAGGAAAGACAAATGACAAATTGGTAGAAAATATTTGCGATATGCATTACAGTTGTCTACAGTCATACCACCCTGGTATCTGATCACATCAGATCCCAGAATCTAAGCAGGGTCACGGCTGGTTAGTACTTTGATGGAGGACTGCCTGGAAATACTGGGTGCTGTAGGTTTGGGAGGACCTGGAAGCCCACTCTCAAAACAATCAGCCACTGAAAACCTTATGAATAGCAGAGAAGCACTGACAATAGTTCCAAGCATGGCACTGTGTCAAGTAGTATTTTATTCTGTTGTACATAGGGTCACTATGAGTCAGACTCAACTCAATGGCACCTAACAACAACATCACAGTTAAATGGCTAATCTTAGCAAAACATGAAGAACTTTTTTAAATTGAGGGGGAAAACCCAAAGACATAGAAAAATGGGCAAAAGACATGAATAAGAATTCACAAACAGAGATTAAAATGACTCTTAAACATATGAAAAGATATAATATGCTTAGGAAGTCTACAAAGAAATAGGCATTTGGGCTGGGGATGTACCAAACATGCACAAGGACCTCCAGCCCTGGGGGGAAATAATAGAAAATGGAGAATAAGAGAAAGAGGGGGAGGAGAGCAGGGGTACTTCAGTACCTGATTGGTGGTAACCCCTATGGAGAGAATTGGGAAAGTTTTAAATATCTAACTACACTACATATTCATTTACCCTTCCTCCCAACAATCAAACTTCTAAAAATTAACCCTGGAAATATACCTCTAACAAAATGAAAATAGAGACACACAAGGTTATTCCCAGAGATAGTATTGGTAACGAAAAACCACTGGAAACTACCCAAATATCCAAACCTAGTGAGTCAGTTTAATATGAGGGGCAGACAGATATCATATTCCTCTAAATGAGATACCCAAAGAAGAGCACACATTATCTATGTAGCATTCCATCCAGGAATACATAACCTGAATTTAATGATGAGGTAACATCAGACAATTCCAAAGTATGCTATTCCTTTTGGAAACTATTGAAAAAAGGAGGTGAGGGACTGTATTTTTCAAAATATGTTGATGTCATTAAAAACTACCATGGCGGGGGCCCGTGGCGCATGCCTGTAATCCCAGCAACTCTGGAGGCTGAGGCAGAAAGAGCGTAATTTTGAGGGAGGAAGCAGCCTGCACAAGTTAACAAGATCCTGTTTCAAAACAAAAAAGAGAGACTGTGAGCGTGGGTTCCCTAATGTGGGAGGCCCTGGGTTCAAACCTCCACTATTGCTGCTAAAAAAAATGAAAAAAGCCAAACTAGGCGCATACCTGTAATCCAACAACACAGGAGGCAGACATAGGAGAATCACAAGTTCAAAGCCAAAGGCAATCTGCATAATTTAGTGAAATTCTGTTTCAAGATAAAAAATAAAACAGTATGTGGGGGATACAGCCCCATGGTAGAGCACTTGCAAGGTATGGGTTCAAGTCCCCAAGTACCAATAAATAAATAAATAAATAAATAAATAAATAAATAAATAAATACTTAGGGATAAAGGATCATAATGCATATAACTTACCCTCAAATGGCTCAGGAAAAATGTGTATGGAGAGAAAGAGAAAGAGAAGAGAGAAGAAGAGAGGAGAGAGGAGAGGAGAGAGGAGAGGAAAGGAGGGAAGGGGTGGGGAGGGGAGGGAAGGGAAGGGAATGGAAGGGCAGGGCATGGAAGTGAAGGGAAAAGAAGGGGAAAGGAGAGGAGAGGAAAGAAGCAGGGGAGAGGAGAGGAGAAAGAAAGGAACAAAATGGGATCAAATGTTAGCTATGGGTGACTCTGGGTAAAGTGTACTGGGATGTTCTTTGAACTAATCTTATTCTCACAACATTTTTGTAAATTTGAGATTATTCTTTTAAAAAAGATTAAAATATTTATAAAAGTTATCCAACAAACAAAACAATTCTAACCTTATGTAGTTAGAAAAGAGATGTTTCCTCAAAAGAGAACAAAAACCAAACTAGACTAGCAACCTGAATTTAAGATTGTTTTTTTCTGCCACATTCTGTGCCAGAAGAAATGAAACAATAATTATAGAAGTTTGGGGGCTGGAGGTACGGCTCAGTGGGTGAGCACTTGCAAAAAACATGCATGAGGCTCTGGGTTCAACTCCCCAGTACCACAAAAAGAAAGTTTGAGAGAATTTACTTGTGACATAATAATTTCTATCTTCTGCCAAGTTATTTTTCATCTGTGAAGCCATCAGAAAAATTGTTGCAAATTCAAGGGCTCAAGAAATATGTAATCCTATGTATCCTTCTTAAAAATTTTCTTAAGAAGCAGAACATGATGGTTCATATCAGTAATCCCAGTGATTCTATAGAGGCGGAGGCAGGAGGATCACAAGTTAGAGGCCAGAGGCAGCCTGCAGAACTTAGTGAGACCTGTTTCCAAATAAAAAAAGAATGGGCTGGGGGTTCAGCTCAATGATAGAGTGCTTGCAAAGCATGTGTGAGGCCTTGGATTCCATCCCCTAGTACCAAGAAAAAAAAAAATTCTGAAGATGCATTCTGATAGACTCAAAGAGAATTCTAATGCTAATTCTAGTATTGTTGCTGTTGTTGTTAGGTGTCCTCGAGTTATGTCTGACTCATAGTGACCCTTATAGGGTTTTCAATGGCTGATTGTTTCAGGATTGCCTCGGGAGTGGGTTGCCACATCCTTCGCCTGTTTTTGTGGTGCTGGGAATCGAACTTGGGACCTCAGAGACTGCAGAGCGGTGCTCTACCAACTGAGCTAAATCCTAGCCCCAATTCTAGTATTAGTGGAGAATAAAAGAACCGGCCATTGTCATTAAATCAAATTTATATAGTGTTAAAACTCAAAACATCATCCTAAATAAGTAAAGGCAAATAAAATAAAATTTAGGCTTTCACATATGGAAAAGATATATAATATAAGCCCATGTAAGAAACCACAAACTGGAATTTTATTAACAAAGTCTTGACAATTGGTGAAGGAGGTAATGCTAAAAAAGGAAATATAAGTTAGCTAAATTCCTCTTTTTGTATTGGGGAAATCAGAAGATGATGCATAGTCTTTACTTTCACAATTTGTGAAAAGTAATTGGGAAAATACAGCACAACTTAAAAGTAAGCATAATAGAGGTAAGTGTAATAAAGAGGCAAAACGCCTGGTGCTCTGAACAGCTGCTGGCCTCAAGCGAGACTCAGAGCCAAGAAAAGCTCTTATGATTGTCAGGGTTGCAGAGCAATAAATAGGTCTTTCAGCAACAGCAAACAAAAACTAATTAAAAATGGGTAAAGGATTTGAATAGATTTTTTCCTCAAAGAAGATATATGAATTGCCAATAAGCACATGAAAAAATGCTCAGTGTCACTAGTCATTAGGGAAATGCAAATCAAAAGTACAATGAAATACTCCCTCATCTCTGTGAGGATGGCTATCACAAAAACCAAACAACATTTTTACAAGGATATGAAGAGATTGGAAATTGTGTGCATGAATGGTGGGGATATAAAATGTTATAATCACCCGGGTGTGGGGGCACATGCCTGTAATCCCAGCAACTGGGGAGGAAGAGGGAGGAGGATCACAAGTTCGAGACCAGAGGCAGTCTGCGTAATTTAGCAAGACGCTGTCTTAAAAACTGAAAAAAATGGGCTGGGGTGCAGCTCAATGGTACAGCTCTTGCAAAGCATGCAAGCGCAAGGCCCTGGGCTCAACCTCCAGTACCACCACAACAAAAATGTAATCACTGTGGAAACCAAATATGGATACCCCCCAAAAATTAAAAGTACAACTACACATAATCTAGCAGTCCTACTTCTGGATGTATACTCAATAGGATTGAAAACAAGGTTTCAAATGTATACCTATGTTCATAGCACCATTATTATTCATAATAGCTAAAATATGGAAGCAACCCAAGTGTCCATCAACAGATGAACAGATAAGCAAAATGTGGCATGAACATACCATGGAATGTTACTCAGTCTTCAAAAGGAAAGGAGTTTTGACATGTTACAATACGGATAAGCTTTGAGGACACTATAGTAAGTGAAATAAGCTAGTCACAAAAGAATAAATACTGTATCATTCTACTTATATGGTACTTTGTTAAATTTAGAGAGACAGCCAGGTGTGGTGGTGCACACCTATAATCCCAGTGACTTGGGAGGCAGAGGGAGAAGGATCATAGATTTGAGGCCAAAAGCAGCCTGTGTAATTTAGTGAGAACATGTCTCAAGATAAAAAAATTAAAAAGGGGCTGGGGGTGCAACACAGTGGTAGAACACTTGCAAAATATGTGAGAGGCACTGGGTTCAATACCTAAATATCGCAAAAAATAAAAAAAATAATTTAAAATTAAATTTAAATTTAAAATAAAATTTAGAATAAAAACAAAAAAGAATTAAAGAGACATAAAGCAGAATGATATGTGCTGGGGAAACAAGGGGAGAAGAGAATAGGGAATTACTGTTTAATGGACATGCAGTTTCAGTTTTGTAAGAGGAAACGTTGTGGTGATGGATATTAGAGATGGTTGTCTGATAATGTGAATGTTCTTAATACTACTGAAGTGTTCTCATTAAATTGGTTAAGATGGTAAGTTTTATTTTATTTGTATTTTACCATAATAAAAATTTATTTAAAAAACAGTGAAAGATGTTAAGATTTATGAGTAAAATCATACTTCCAATAATTCCTCCTTTGTTCTTTTAGAGAGTCATGGTCCTGGCTTGCCACTGGATCCTGGTGGAGACCACTGCCCATAGGACACAAGATGACCAGATACCCAATATTTACCATTCATAAACTGGATGTTATCTGATCTACTCGGCCGTGAAGTTAGAAATTCCAAAAAGTGTTCAATCATATGGAAAGATGATCTACACAGGTCAATGCCTAGAGTTCCTGAAGTCATTAATAAGCCACAGAAGCAGAATGCTCACAAGCTTAGAAGGCTTAGTGAGGCCACATTGGTAGCACGGGCTTGGCCTATGCTCATGGCCTCTTGGCAAACCCCTGGTGACCAATTGACAAAGGAAGAAAACAACTGAGGTCAGCTTTACAGATGGCTCTGTACCATATGCTAGAACCAGCCCTAGATTACTGTTGCAGTCATTAAACCCCATTTAAGGAGAGCCCTGAACATCAGGGAAAAGAAATCCTCCCAGTGGGCAGTACTTAGCTTGTAAGCAGAGATGGTCTGGACTCAGGCCCTGTATTGATCCATGGAGTGGCTAACAGTTGGCCATATGGTCAGAGGTAGTGTAATAAATAAATATATATATATTTCACTTGATTTTATTTTAAAATGTATGTACGCACAATTGTAAAATTAAAACTATGTGTGCCACAATGTTAACATTATGGGTGGTTTTCTTTTTTTTTCTGATATTTTCCTCGGGATTTTTTCAATGACTGCATATTATTTTTATAAACAGGAGGGAAAAGGTAAATGTTATTTTAAAAAGAAAATTCCTTGTGACTTGGCATCATAGAAACATATTCGGCATGCTTTGTGGAATTTATTTAGCCCTGAAGTCTGTCTTCTGTAAGCAGCATTGTGGTTAGGCTGTGGACACATTCCATTATGATCTTGGTTTGGCATGCTACATACCAAAGACAGTGGAATCATGATCTTTGTAACTGATTCAGTCACATAAATAGAATGCAAAATGAGAGGCTTTCTGTTGATCTAAAAGTACACAAGGCAGCGTGGCATCACTTGAGAGTCAGGCTTTGGAGCAACCCTGACTGGTGTCTGATTCCTGACACTGCTGTTTACCAGCCATAACTTTGGACAATTCAATTGACCTCCAAATCCAAATTTCCTTGATTTGGAAAGGGGAAGTTTTCCTTACAGTGTGGCCAACGTAGTTAAACGTGATGAGTAATGGAAGACTATCTACCACAGTTGAGCTCGTGGCAAGAGGTCTTCATACATTCCAAGCTTGGGAAGAAAGGGCAGATAGTGGGAATGGAAGAAGGAGCTGGGTTAATTCTTTCCAAGTTCTGGAGGGCTGCTCACTTTCATGAGCAAGAAAGGGAATCAAAAGTGTCCATTTATGTTCTGCCTCAATCAACCATGACCTGTGGCCAACTAAATCACAAGCACCAGGTGACTAGTTGAAAGACAGGGGTATGGGGTAACCTTCCAAGCTTGTCCCTCCCCCCTCAGAGCCCCAATTCTTCAGTAGGATTCAACCCAAACATAGATGAAAAGGAAACACCCATCACGTCTAATATTCCTACAGTTGGATGGGAAGCCACTGAATAGAAAAGCATTGTTTGCAGAGACAAAGCCAGCCTGCTCTAGCCGTAGCCACTCAGCAAGAGCTCCAGCGTGGATCTTGGTACTGTCTCAGCTCCCCACTTTCACTTGGGGAGTCCTATAACTTGAGAAACATAAACTCCAGCATGTCTTAGATGGACAGATGCTTGAAAGCAACCCAAGAGACAGCCTTGAGATTGGAAAACCATTTTCTAAACTCCACAGCCACGGGAAGTCCTATAGCGTCTCTTTCCAGCCTCCTTTCATGTGCTCCGCCCATGTCATAAGGAGTCCTGTGAAGTCCGAGGCCACGAGGTGCTGGCGCCAGTGCATGTTGAACTCTTGTGCTATCACCAGCTCCTGCAGCTCTCAAAAGCGCTCATGCGCATGCCTTCCCACCTCACCAGGGTTTGGTGAGGTCATGTTGAGAGCCAGAAATCAGCCACAGCACGAGTACTTACTACCAACATACTAAGACACACACACTTTAGAATTACACAGATGTGGACGTGTAGCCTGGCCTCATCCTCTTGTTAGCTTTCCACCATAAAGAACATGCTCTCACCAATCTCAGGCCCCTCATCTATGAAACCTGGCGATGAATTCATCTTGAAGGTCATCATCTCTGATTTACGAAAAGTGCCTAGCACAGGAGTGAAGAAATGAGGGAGGTTTAATTATTATTAAGATCATTTTCCCCAGTGCAACTGGAGCTCTGGAAGTTTATGGGGAGCTCTGTTCACTTTCTCTGTTATTTTAAGGGAAGGAGGGATAAATCCCACAGGAAGCAATCATCTTTGTCTCCAAAATAGAATTGCAGGAGGCTCACCCATGGGAAGACTGGAGGGGACCAGTGAGCCACTGCCCCAAGGTGTTTCTCACGCCAAGTCCCCTGTGCATTCCTGGGTGATGCCCAAGTTTGTGATATCTGAAGTATTTCCAACCAACCAAAGAATTTTATCTCTCAAAGCCAGGTGTACTTACTAAAATGTGAGGTGAGTTATTTGATAAAATAAGATTACTAGTCAACCTTTGAACTTTCTGAATCCTTTATAAAAGAAAAGAGAGATGGGGATGGAGGGAGTGAGAAAAGAAGAAGAAAAGGGAGAGGAGGGAAAGGAGGTGCGGGGGGAGGAAAAAGAGAATGCTCTATTCCTTCTTGTTGATTTCCCTGATGTAATCTATTATGTCTGGGAATGACAGCTCTGCAGAAACATCTGGGACCCATCATTTGCCTTCTGTACACAAAAGAAGGGATGATTTCTGGATATTAATCTAACATGGGGGCACTCTATAAGCCTACCAAAGGGAAGCAGGCTTTTCCAATTTATTGTGCCAGATGAGAGAATTTAGACATTCAAGAAAAAGCTTTCCTTACAATGTCAAGGTGGGAGTCCTCAAGACTATCCTCAGCCAGATAAGCACAAGCCCCATCTGTTCCAGGGAAGACTCAGACACTCAAGTGACTAGGTAACATTTCAAGGACTTTGGAGGTTTTAGTCAGCTAGGGTAAAATGAAATTTTTCTTTTCTTTCTTTCTTGTCTTTCTTTCTTTCTTTCTTTCCTTCTTTCCTTTCTTTCTTTCTACTTTCCTTTTCCTTCCTTCTTTTTTCTTTCTCTTTTACTTTCTTTGTTTCTTCTTTCTCTTTTCTTCCTTCCTATTTTTCTTTTTCCTCCTCTTTTTTCTTTCTTTCCTTTGTTTTCTTTCTTTTTCTGTTTCTTTTCTTTGTTCTTTTCTTTTCCTTTCTTCTTTCTCTTTCTTCTTCTCATTCTTTCTCTTCTTTATTTCTTTTTGTTTTTTTCTTTCTTTTATACTAGTGGATAGAATCTAGGGCCTCACTCATGCTATGCTAGTTCTTTACCACTGAGCTGCACACCCAGCCCTTTTTCTTTTCTGTTCTGTTCTTTTTCTTTTTCTTAAGACATGGTCTTACTAGCCGGGCGTGGTGGCGCACGCCTGTAATCCCAGCGGCTGGGGAGGAGGAGGCAGGAGGATCGC
>VMDO01020291.1:0-21978 GCA_007922755.1 Pedetes capensis | reverse complement strand
GGGGGCAAGAGACCTAAAACTCTTATTTTATTGCAGCTTATGACATATACTCAGCTATTAACCTTTAACAGTGAAACAGAACATTCCTCCTAAGTTCTAGAATTCAATGGGAATCTAAACATTTTCCCCCAATATTCTTTTATTACAGACGATTTCTGGTTTAGTGAAAGTTCACTGTATTACAAGACAACATTCCAAACACTGGGAGAAGTATTTTTTAAACTATCTATCATCCTACAGATGATTTTTAATTTTCTGCTGACTGTTATAATCAAAGAATAGAAGGTCTTATTGGAGGGAAAAAGCTCTTTATGAATAGTTTCTGATCTAGAGCTGCTGGTCTTCACTATATATCATCCTTTTTTTTTACAACCACATTTTCACAAAGAGCTACCACTAATAAGCTGGTGCATACTAAACAAACTGCAGCCCAACCGTTACCTTGAAAGAAAGATGTCAAATAAAAGGCTCTTCTAGGTTTAAGTATCCTTGACTTTCTTCATTATGGGAGAATAATAAATCTGAAAAACTGTTGCATCCTGGGAATCGAATGTTACCAACAGAGAAGAATAATGTCAAGGAGTTTCTGTGCAACTTCATTCTGGGATGAAATGAAAAACTTCTTATATGAGAGGTTGCATCTTCATGGGAATTAGAGATGCTTTTCATTCAACTCATACAGACAGGATGAAAATGTCTGGGTTGTATTGTAAATGTTTCCCCGCCAAGCTGGAGACCAAATCATACTTGCATTGTGCTCAAGTGCTTGTGAACGAGAAAGTAGGAATAATTTTGAATCTGAATATGCCATTTCTGGTTACCCAGGCCAAAAAATAAAAAACAAAAAAGGTATATAAGTAAAAGTTACTTTCTCTCAAAATATTTATGATTGGAAATGATTAATTCGGCTTCCCATGGTAGTTTTAGGGGTGCAAAAGTCAAGAAAACCTTTATTATACTACTGTTTTATTAAAATGTAATTAGGAGATGTGATACCTTACCTGGTAAAGACTCAATCAACAGGCAGAATAACTTCACAGACTACATACCAGAACTCAACCCTTGAATGCAAATGGTAGGTGAGTCAGTATAATTGTACAACTATCAAAATGAAAGTAACCTTTAGATGTATTAGAAAATGTTAACTGTTGGAAAGGGTGAAACTGGACACAACAAATTATGAACGACAATTTGCCCACATGAATTCTAAAAGTCTTCAACATGTGTATAGTGTTTGACTTAGCAATTCTAACTCCAGGACACATTTGGATTTTTTCCAGAATGTTTGTTGCAGCCTAAAAATTCAACATCAGGAAAATGTTTAAGGAAATATCCAACAATGAGAAACAGAAGGAAAATGATTTGGGGAAGGCACCACTTTGCAGGCATTCAGAGTAATGCAGCCAAATAATATTTAAAGTTAGAGGAAATTTTCAGAATAAATGTGGGGAAAAAGCAGGTTTCAAAATGGTTTGGATCACATGGGCCCAATTTTGTTTAAAAAATAGACAAAATCAGTCAAAGGAAATCCAGCTTGTTGAAATATTAATTATGATCCTCTTTGGTTGACATAATGATGGCTAATTGTTGTTCGCCCCCAGCCATATCCCTGTGGCATTCTATCCCTACAGATTTCAGAAGCTAAGCAGGGTCGGGCCTGGTTACTACTTGGATGGGAGACCACCTGGGAACACCAGATACTTCAGGCTTGGGAGAAGAACCTGGCAATCCACTCCCAAAAATCAATCCGCCACTGAAAACCCTATGAACACCAGAGAAGCACTGACAATAGTGTTTCGCCTGTTCTACATAGGGTCGTTATGAGTTGGATACTGATTTAACAGCACCTAACAACAACAATAACAAATTGTTGTTTGGGTTCCTTCTGCTTTCTTGTTTTCAGATTTCCTATAATAAACATCTCAGTTTTTAATAAAAATCTTACTATCAGTGAAGCATAACAAGCAGGCCAGACATTAGAGAAGATCAAATGCTTCCCACCTATGAACAGCTCTCCAGTTCTTCGCCCTATTCGTCTAATACTTCACTTCTATTATTCATATATGTGAATACATGGATGTGCTTTGGAATTCGTCAGGCCATGCAGAAATCAGTGGTAAGTGTTACAAAGAGTTAATAGTTCAAAAAGCAAGGCTTGAGACATTCTAGGATAAAGTTGCATTTTAAGACTAATTCTGTCTGTTGGAAAAATAGGGGAAGATAGAAAAAAATAAAACTTACTAGAATAGCTAAAAAAAAAAAAAGTCATAATACCAAATGCTGGCAATAATACAAACAGACTAGATCACTCATGTAATACTGCTGAGAATGTAAAAAGGTAGATCACTATAGAAGAAAATTTGGACTGATATCAAAATTGGGATGCACATATATAGATAAATATTCTCACAAAAAGACATGCAAGTAGAAAGGAGACCATTGGGGGGGTAGGGGTGGGGGAGGAGAGTTATGAGGGGGTTAGGGGGTGGTTATGTGAGCAATGCACAATGAAATGCACATATGGAAATGTCATAATGAGACCCATTAAGTTGTACATTAAAAATTACTAATAAAAAGACTAATAACTATCAAAATTTTAATTTCACTTACTTTTTAAATATAAAAATATTTTCTATCTCAAATATCTTTCAAATATCATTATTTTTTAAAGAAATTACTGACAATAATGCCTCCCCAGGAATACTGATTAGAATGTCCTAAAAATGTATCAGTACCCCCTGCGCGGTGGTGCACGCCTGTTATCCCAGCGGCTTGGGAGGCAGAGGTGGGAGGCTCGCAAGTTTGAGACCAGAGGCAGCCTGCGTAACTTACTGAGAACCTGTCTCAAAAAGTAAAAAAAATGGGCTGGGGCGCAGCTCAGTGGTCCAGCACTTGCAAAGCATGCAGGCATGAGGTCCTGGGTTCAACCCCCAGTACTGCAAAAAAAAAAAAAAAAAAAAAAAAGTATCAATTACATAGCTATGAGATTCTGCTTAGAAGCAAAGCCGGCTCGTCATTCTGTATAAACACAGACAAAACCACAATGCCACGCAAAAAGACACCAAATTTTGCTCACACTGCTCCTGGGCTAACATGATTGAATGCTATGGATTGTTTGTTTTTTTTTTCCCCCAAAGAAACAATTACAACTTTACAGTCATGCTATTCTCTCCTCCCTATAGATAAGACTTATGGTGATACCGAATTGGAGAAGTGCTTCCATTTTCTGATAACATCCATGCTTGAGTAAACTTTAGATCTTCTCTCAAATCACCCAACTGAAGCCACATCCTGTGACAGATGCTTTCTAACGTCCTTCCTGAGGTGTCCTCCAGTCTCACTGGGCATGTATGCTCCCGCATTACAGTGTTTGGCGACAGGTGTTTTCCTGAGGGTCTTTGACAAAGATTGCTGAGACAGCCCAATTTCCCCTTGACCAGTCTTGCTTCTTTCCCTTCCCTTTCCCCACAGGGATCCATCCTAAGGGCACTGCACACTACACACATCTTCATCTCAGAGTCTGCATCCTAGGGAACCAAGGGTGTGACAAGAAGTAATCCCCAATTCTGAGCAGTAAGTGGCTGGGTGCTCTGATGGGGATGGTGGGAGCAGGAACAATGGTTCCAGTTCTCTAGTCTTTGAAATGATCTGGAGGAAGCAAAGAACCTGAACAAAGATTCTGCCTGGAGCACCAGAAGGCCAGGAATGAGAGAGTAGAGAATGAAGACCAGGACCCTGTCCCAGGGACTTACAAGTCTTAGGAAACAATTGTATCTAATTCACCTAACTTAACCATTGAAAGAATATAGGTTTCAGAACCAATGAATAAAGTCAATAGCATGGGACTGCTAAGTACATAGAGAAAAAGACAAAGAACCTAGTATCTTCTTCTTAGGTGCCATGGAGTTGGTATCTGACACATAGCAACCCTACATAAAGAGGTGAAACACTATTGTCAGTGCTTCTCTGCTGTTTGTAGGGTTTTTAATGGCGGATTGATTTTTGGGAGTGGGTTGTCAGGTCCGTCTCCCAAGCCTATAGCACCTGGTGTTCCCAGGAGCTCTCCCATCCAAGTACTAACCAGGCTGGACCCTGCTTAGCTTCCAAGATCTGATGGGATTGGATGCCACAGGGCTACGGCTGCAGAACCTAGTTTGGGTATCATCAAATAGGAGTCCACCATAGTAGACTCATATTTTAGAAAGATACCTACAGTGTGGTAAAAACAGGAGGCAAGAAATCAATAGAAACTAGTGAAATAATATAGGTGAGAGCTAATGGTGATCTAAACTAGCATGGTCATAACCATGGAGCTGGAGATCAGCAGCCTGATTCAGGAGCTATTTAGGAGGTCAATGAAGATGACCTGCTAATGGATTCCATAGGATATGTGAATGAGAGGAAGGAGTTGAAGAGGACTCTTAGATCTGTGGCTTTGGCAACTAGGTGGCTAATGAGATCCTTCAGTGAGAATGGATATGCAGAATGGAAGACTAAATGCTTATTGGAAAGATACAGGTTTAGATTGAAATATTGGTTTTAAAGAAATGGATATATCCAGTCAGAAACTCCAGGAGGAAGTCTGGGCTGGAGATGAAGGTACTGATGTCCTTGACATGGAAATGAAAGAATAGGGCTCAAGAACAGGAAGGGAAGAGGCCCTAAGATCCTCAAGGAACAAGGAGTGGACAGAGGACCTTACAAGGAAGAACCAAAATAGTTGGAAAAAAAATCAGAAAAGTTTGGTTTTGAGTTCAGAATCCAATTTTTCTACTTACCCATGCCAAATCAATCATAAAATGTACCTGTAGGAAGATCGTGGTCTCATCACATTCATGATAATGGTATGGACACTTAGCATGACTTCAAAGATATTTAAGAATTGTTAAAAGTATACTTGGGCTGGGATTTAGCTCAGTTAGTATAGCACCGCTCTGCAGTCTCTGAGGTCCTGAGTTCGATTCCCAGAACCACAAAAATGGAAGAATGATGTGCCAACCCACTTCCAAGGCAATCCCGAAACAATCTGCCATTGAAAACCATATGAGGATCACTATGAGTCGGACATGACTCGACGGCACCTAACAACAACAACAACAACAAAAGTATACTTGGCCTTTTTTGTGCTCAAGAACATTACTCTGTGAATGATACTTTGAAAGCAGCCAGTTGCACTGCAAATGGATCTGACCATCAGAATTAGTGAGCTGATTAACATTAAGAGGAAAGAACAAGTATTTATTATTTATTTATTTATTCATTGTTGTATTTCTGTTCTTTTTATGGTGCTAGGCATCAAACCTAGGACCTTGTGCATACTAAGTAAGTGCTCTATCACTGAGCTATACTGCAGCTCAAAAAAAAAAAAAAAAAAAGGTTTGTCAGCATTGTATTAACAGTATCAACCTGGAGCCAACCACTCTATCCCATTCTGTGAGGTGATATGATTGGAAAATAGTCTCAATTTCAAGGACTTTATAATCCAGTTGGGGACACACATATGTTCACAGAGAAAAGAAGAAAAGCAAAGAGTGCAAGAGTGTTAAAATGATTGCACAGGAATGGCCTAAGATAGAAGGCTTCCTACTGAATGTTAGACTTAAGCCAGTAATTAAAAGTGGGGGTGGGGTAGTAACTCCATCTACAAGACAAGGCATGAAGCAATAACATGAGACAAATTGCCATTATGTCATATTCCAATGTTCATCTTTAATATTCTGTAGAAAACTATTAGAAAAATTATAACTTTAACCCTCTTTCCCCCCTACAGAAGCATACAGCATTTATGATGCTAAACATTAAGCCTACAGGAGGAATAATCATATATACTCTGTCTTGCCAATGTTATATTTGTTGCTTCTCCTTTTAAGCCTTTGTTGTCCATAACTAACACTTTCAGACTCCTCTCTCCTTACCAATTTCTTTCCCCTCTATACAGCATTGGCATAAATCCCAGTTGTCTGTAAGAATCTACCTGCCACAATGGTAGAAAGGGAGCTATGTCTCCCTGAATGTGCACAATGGCACCACGGTGGTTTTGTATCTTACTTGATATGTGTGTTTCTCAGGGCTTTCATATAATCCTCATAGAAAGCATCAGGAGGCATAGAAGGCAGGAACCATTCCCCTTTAGGAAGACCATAGTACTGATCCTCCACTGTCAGATGAGTGACGCTAGCTGCCGAATCCCATGGCTGATGAGCAGGTGGGATAGTTCTGGAAACTGATCTATTCCAAGCCGGTGCATTTTCCCATGGTACCTTGAGCATTTTGCTCCCAGGTTGTATCACTACTCTTCCAAGATAGGGGTGACCTTCCCTTCTGAATTCCTTAGGGGGCAATGATCATGTTTTTTACTTTGTTTCCCTAGAGCCCACAGGATGTCCAGACACCAGGAAGAAGGTACTGAACTCTGTTACTTAAAATAGCTACAGTATCAAAATTGATATCCAAATGATAATGTAGGAAGGTATATTTATGCATAATCTTTCTATGGACTTGAGGTCCTTCCTAACAGTAATTATTAATTTGTGTATTTGGAAAAGCAATATTCAAGGTATAGGTTGAACATGCATAATCTCAAAAGTCCAAAATCCTCAACACTTCTGGTCTAAAGCATTTAGGATAAGGGATACTCATTCTGCACATCAAAATTAAACCACATTATTTAGCCTTGTGACAACCTGGCCTTCAACAAGACCTTAAATATTAAAAATGTACAAACCCCTATAAAGGACTACCACTCGGGGATATTATTTTTAAAGTCTATGATTTTGATATAAATTATGATAAAATTAATTAAGTACAACATCAATTGGCAAGCACTAGATTCCTGGGTATGTAGGAAGTGTCTGAAGATTCTTGCTTAGATTCTGAAAGGAAATGAGTTATTTGTGACAAATCATTTGAGAAAAATGTTTAAGAAAAAGCCAGGCACAGTGCTATGTGCTGTAGTCTCAGCTACATGGGAGGCAGGAAAATCCTTTGAGCCCAGGAGTTCAAGGGTGGCCTGGGCAACACAGGAAGACCCCACCTCAAAACATCAGAAAACAAACAACACAAGAGCAGTAGATCAAATAACCACGTGCTAGCTTTCTACTGGCTACAAATGATTCATTCATTTCCCCTACATGGCAGGTTTTACTCTGTGCCTGAAGGAAGACATGACACTTGTCTTCAGTACTGTCTTTTCCCCACCTTAATCCTAACTCATACTAAGAAATTCTGGATCGTGCTTTATTGAGACCTGGAGAATGTTTTTGCTCTGCATAACAGGAAGCACATTGATTTGCAACTTGAGAACATTAATAAGACTTTTTATACTCGAGAGAAATCTATAAGCTTCCAAGTTTAGCCTTCATCAGAGGTGAAGTGGGGCAGGGCTGCTGTGGAGAAAGAAGGCTTAGCGCACTGGAAGCCTACCGAGGTCCATGGCATTAAAAGAGATGAGTATTAGTCAACATTTGTAGCCTCTTTTTTCCTGTTTATTCTAGTCTTAAATATTGTAATTGTCCATAAATCTCTTTCTGATTTTAAAATAAATATGCTTATTGTAGAATAATTGAAGCATACAACTAAAATCAAGAGGTGTATTTTCATGGAGGCAAGACTTTTTTTTTCTGTTTTTTTCGGTATTGGGGGTTGAACCCAGGGCCTCGCACTTGCATGCTCTGCAAGTGCTGGACCACTGAGCTACACCCTCGGCCCATTTTTGACTTTTTGAGACAGGGTCTCGAGACGTTACGCAGACTGCTTCTGGTCTCGAACTTGCGATCCTCCTGAGTCTGCCTCCGGAGCCACTGTGATTATAGGCTTGTGCCACTGCGCCCGGATGAGGCAAGACTTTTAAAAGGTGTGGACTTGGAAGCCTCTCTTCAATTTATCTGTAAGGCCACTCTCCCAGTGGGAACTTGACTTTGTAGTCATTCACTTCACCTTGACCTGCAAACCAACCCCAAGGCAAGACTGCAACTGCTGTGTCTGAAACCTGGGGCCACAGAGTAACTTCATTCTATCAGTCCCTCCAAATACTCCAATCCTGTTATCTCCTGCTAACTGGAGCTTTGGGAGATTTTTGGTATTATCTCAACCAGACCAAGGCTTAGGCAGAGACGTGGCTTTTTACAAAAACAAAACAAAACAAAACAACCAAAACACCACTTTTTAAAAAGCTATTCTGAGTATTTGTGAGTAATATCAAGCAATTTGTAATACTGAGCTCCCAAATTAAGCTCTTAAAAATAGCCATATTACAGCTACAAAATGAGCTAGCAAAATAATAGTTGGGAAAACCTATAGGAAGATATGGAAAAGGTTATCAAGAAATCAAATTCAAGAACTTGTTGAGAAGCATGCAATGGAGGGAAAGAAATGAGAACGTAAAAGTGAAAAAATTAGCTAAAGGCCCCAAATCCCACAAATGCAAAAAGAGAAAGCACAGGAGATTGGGGGAAGAAATGACAAGATACAGAAAGAAAAACACGTGGCTAAGATGCAGGGGGACTTGAGAGAGAGAAAATAAATTTTTTGTTATACTTTTATGGAAAGTTTGCACAAACAATAGTCAGCTGTCTTTAGATTTAAGATACGGTTAAAAGGGAACACATGGTGACCATGGTCATAAATCCTCTAACCGCTGGGGGAAGCCCCTCCTTATCGCCTGCAGAGCACCCACCGTCTTTTCCCAAACGATCTGCACGTTTCCCTGAGCAGGGCTTGTCCCCTTCCCACATCAAGGGCTTCTAGGGACCTGCTGGCTGAGTGGCTCTTCTCCACCTCCTTGAACACCCCTCCCTCACATGCACTAAGGAGTGCCTGTAGACCTGCAGCTGCCCTGCGGAGTCCCAAAGCACAGGGGCCAGGGCTCGGTTAAAAAAAAAAAAAAAAAGCCGGAAGTTTCTCCTTCCGCTTCTAATCTTTTAACAATTTTTTGACGTTTCAAAAGCCATCACTTTATTCCGGGTTTTCTTTGGTGATAAGGAAGACATGCGAAAGCCAAATGGAAAGAGCAGCTGGTGAGTAAACTTCCAGAAGGCCACTGGGTTGGAAGCAGCCTTCACCAGAGTACTCAACCTGTTTTGAAGCCCTGCTTGAAGCTATTCCACCAAGTTCACTTCTTGTTTTTTGTTTGGTTTTGTTTGGTTTGGTTTGTTTTGTTTTGTTTGGTTTGATTTGGTTTTTTGAGATGGAGTCTTGCTGTGTAGCTGGCTTTGAATGTGTTGATCCTCCTGCCTCAGCCTCCCAAGTGCTGGGATTATAGGCATGTACTAACGTGCCCAGCTTCCTAACTCACTTCTTGCACAGTGGAGCCTACTGAAAATTTCAAAGCTCTTAAGGGGCAGTGAGAAATAATGACAAGAAGATGTTCTCTTGGGAACTCTCGTAAAATAGTATAAAAGTGGTATGAATTGTTACACTAAGGCACGGTCTTGGGCAGGAGTCTGTCTCTAAAGTAAAATATGAGAACCTATGGTTGGAAATGGGGCTGGGATTTAGCTCAGTTGGTAGAGTGCTGCCCTGCAGTCTCTGAGGTCCTGAGTTCAATTCCCAGCACCGCAAAAATGGGAGAAGGACCTGGTAATCCACTCCCAAGGCAATCCCGAAACAGTCAGCCATTGAAAACCCTATGAGGGTTGCTATGAGTCAGATACCGACTCAACAGCACCTAACAACAACAACAACATGGTTGGAAATGATAAATGTTTTAAGAGAAGGAAAGAGGATATACTTTCTTCAGATCCTGGAAGTAGGAAGGGGTGTTCAGAGAAGCCTTTGGGAAAGACATGACATTTGATCTGAACTTTGAAATATGGTAAAAAATTAGATACACAGGGATCAGAAGCAGGTGAAAGGAAGTAGGGCCTTTCTAACATATGGTGTATTACCTAAGTCGACACATTGCTTTCTTCCCCAACACTAACCCGTGACACTAGGAATTATACATATTAAATAATATAAATAGTGCCTCTTTTCCTTTTGAACCTTAAGATTTTCCAGAATAATTCCATTAGGTCCAAGTAAGTCCGCAATAAACTGATGATCTTCTCTGTACTGTCACATTCAGTCAGTCATCTACTAGGACAAGTTGAGAATATTTCTTCATTTTTTTCACTTCTATAGTTATCAATGGCCTATAGCCATACCACTGTGGTGTCCAATCCCATCAGATCTTGGAAGCTAAGCAGGGTCAGGCCTGGTTAGTACTTGGATGGGAGACCACCTGGGAATACCACATGCTGTAGGCTTGGGAGAAGGACCTGGCAACCCACTCCCAAAAATACAATCAGCCATTGAAAGCCCTATGAATAGCAGAGAAGTACTGACAATACTGTTTTGCCTGTTGTACACAGGGTCACTATGAGTCAGACACTGACTCGATGGCACCTAACAACAATAATATAGTTATCAATATTTATCAAATCAGTTTTATAAAATGTAATACATGCAATTGACCGATTAAGGGATGAAGGGGGACTAGTTTTACCACCACTGCTTTCCACTGCAACTGTAGACTGTGTATGTACACAGGTTAGGATGCACACATTTATTTCTTGCTGTATCAGGTGAGAGGACCTAGAAGTAATGAATCCCCAGTAGCAATGCACATATCTAGCACGCAGATTTTGATTTCTATTACTGTTCTCCAATAAAACAAACCAGGGTATCTAGGAGAAGTGGCTGATTTCAAGATTAGGACAGAAAGATATATAAAATGACCCTAGAGCATCTTAGAGTGCCAGAAAATACTTAGAAACAAATGAATTAGTCCTCCTCCCCAAAATACATAACACTTTGTTTTCTGTGCTGTCAAGTAGGGTCCACCTCATAGAGACCCTAGGTACAATAGAACAAAACACTCCCTGACACTGTGCCATGCCCAATATTATGTAACTACTTCTCTGCTATTCATAGGGTTTTCAATGGCTGATTGTTTCAGGATGGTTTCAGGAGTGGGCTGCCAGGTCCTTGCATTTTTGCAGTGCTAGGGATAGAACTCAGGGCCTCAGAGAGTGTAGAGCAGCACTCTATCAACTGAGCTAAACCTCAGCACAGTGAGATCATAAGAAAAGCATATGACCAAGCCAAACTGAGGTCCACTGTACAAAATACTTAACTGGTACTATTCAAAAAGATACGATCATTAAAAACAGAGTTTAAGAAATTCTTGCAGGGGACTGAGGGTGTAGCCAGTGGTAGAGCACATGCTTACCATGTATAAGGCCCTGGCCTCAATCCCCAGGGGAAGACAAAAAAGAAAGGAAAGGAAAGGAAAGGAAAGGAAAGGAAGACGGAAGGAAAGAAATAAATAAAGAGAGGAAGAAAGAAAAGAGGGAAAGAAAGAAGAGAGAAAGAGAGGAAGGAAAGAAAGTGAAGAGAAGAAAGAGAAATATAATAAGACACAGGAACTAAATGTAATATGGCATCCTAGATTGGCCCTTGGAACAGATAGCAGGAATAAATTAAGGACATTTTAAAAAAGTGTGTCCTTCAGTCGGTAACATCAGTATTGGTTCATTAATAGTGATCATTGAGTCACATTCATGTAAGATGTTAACAATGGAGGAAACTGGGAGTAGGGCATATAAGAACTTTACTATCTTTGCAATTCTGTAAATTGAAAACTGTTACAAAATAAAAGGTTAATGTTAAAAACCTGTGGAAGTGTTTTACTCTCAAACAACTGCAAAATATGCTGGCTGCTGAAATCCTCAAGCCAATCTCTCTAATATGTTGGTAGTGCTATCAATTGGCTAGAGAAAAGTCAATTGCAAAAGATATCCTCTGTTATGCCCATTTGCCTGAGTTCTTATGGGGCCATCTGGAGCCCCTAATTAGGACATTTTTAAAGACAGAAGGGGACATGGAAGGGACATGACTATGGAAAGGGCACCTCCGGTTTCCAAGGTCATCAGAAAAACTTGAAGCTTGCTCAGTCTGAATATTGATTCTTTGATATTCAACACAGTCTTCTTATGACCTACTTTCAGATCTATTGAAGATCTGCTATTTTCAACAGTGACAAAGGGCCTGAAGCTGTGCTGCATAGAATAGACCTACTGATCCCTCAAGAAGAGGTCCACTGAGCCATTACTTAGCTTTAAAAGAAGTGCCATTTGGGGCGTGGGGGACAAAAACAACTTTTCCCCACAATACAGTACAGGTGCTAACTTAAAGCACAGATGTTAAAAAGGTTCAAAAATAATTTCCAAGATAAATTCTCAACCCATCTTCAAAAGAGTCACACAGAAGTCAAATCATGTCCTTTTACAGGTCCCCTTTATATTGCTTGTAGACTATAAGAATGCAGAGAGAGAGGATAAGTGATAGAGAACGATAAAGGATAATAGAAATGCCATGATGGGGGCAAAGCAATTCCCTACACTGAAAAAATCTGCAGACCTAAAATGCAAATGGGGCTGGGGTTTGGCTCAGTGGATAGAGTGCTGCTCTGCACTCTCTGAGGCCCTGAGTTCGATCCCCAGTACCACAAAAATGGGAGGACACGGTAACCCACTCCTGAAGCAATCCCCAAACAACAACAAATGAGTAATTTTGCAGTAAAGAAATCTGTTCCAATCAGGCTTAGCTAAAATGGAAAATATAAGCAGAATAGAAAAGTGGCAAGAGGACTGGAGAGGGGGAGGGGAAACAATGTAGAGGAATAAAGGAGGAGAGGATAATCTCAAATTACATGACACAACTATATGAATGAATACATGGGGAAAAATAGGGGACTATAACCCATAATTGCATAAGAGTTTTACTACATACTAATCAAAGGCTTCCTTCAACTATGTAAGTTGATAAAAGTATAACCAGAAGCAATGTGATAGTTTCACAACAGAAATAGCAAAAGCCTTATTCCTCTGTATGCCACCAATGTTTATCAATAAAGGGGGAAAAAATCTGTTCCACTTGGCTTTTTTTTTTTTTCAATACAGAGATCTTTGGTCTATTGCAGTGTCTTTCTATCTATCTATTTATCTAATCTATACATCTCTCTGTCTGTCCATCTATCATTTATGCATACCTGTAAGTTGGCAGTCATTTATCAAGCCTCTGTGAATCAGTAGGTGACAGATTCCTTTAGAAGTGTTTTAGATCCAAAGACTCTAAATGCAAAAGTAAGTGGAAATGAGATTGAGGGATAACAGTGGTCTGTGGACCGAAGGTGGGTAAGGCAATATAAATATGAATTCTAAAATATTAGTAATCAGCTGCCGGGCATGGTGGCTCATGTCTGTAATCCCAGTGACTCGAGAGGCAGAGGCAGGAGGACCACAAGTTCGAGACCAGACATAATTTAGTGAGACCCTGTCTCAAAAACTAAAAAATGGGCTGGGAATGCAGCTCAGTGGTACAGCACTTGCAGAGCATGCAAGCATGAGGCCTTGGCTTCGAATCCCATTATCACACACACACACAAAACTATTAGTAATCAATCGTGGTTATCAATAATTAAGACCAGGAATAAGTCCAAATAGGAACAGCATAACAATAAACAAAAACTTTAGAAAGAGTAGTTCGGTGAATCCAAGGTAATAGAAAAGAAATAGTGTGGAGAACTAACTTCACAAAAGGGAAAGAGAAACAGGGAAACACAAAGGGAGGAACTTATTTGATGGCATTTGGAGGTTGGTTAGGAATCGATCTAACTGGTTAGCCAGCCAAGCCCATGCTGGCCACGGATACGGGATGCTCACCGCATCTGAGCTGTAAACACCAGTCCCAGAGCTGTAGATCTGACAAAGAAGGAAAGAATTTGTTCTTTATCAAACACCAATAATTCTAATTTGCCTTTTGGATTCCAAACTATCTTCTTAGGCTTCACTTTTTTATTTAACATTGCATCTCACTCTAATGTTTAACATGATATTTATTCTCAGTGTGATTCTTTTAAAAGAAGATTCACTGAAAGTCTGCCTAGCTTATCTTCAGTGTGAGTGCCTTGAGTTTTCTTGGGATACCTGTGTGGGGCAATGTGCCATGTGAATATGTTCATCACACACTTTTTTGAAGTGTTACAAAATAAACTATTTGCTTGACAGGAAAAGTCTGGAGCCACTAAGCCTGAAAACAGGACCATCAGTAAATCCAAGTATTCCCACAGTAGGGATAGGATTTTACGGTTAAATAAATTATGAAAGTCAAGTGAATAACTCCTTTTATTATTCAGTGGTTCCTGATTTCACAGCTACAAACAGGCCAGGAGGCAAGTATTGAGTACTCTGCTTGGATTTTTTTTATGCAAGGGGGAAAAAAAAAATCTCACCACTCTAAACACTTAAAAAAATAAGTTAAAACCGTACCATTTCCTTCAGAAAGAAAAGATTTTTATGGGCTGTGACCATTCTCTCAAAGGAGCCAGAAATCTGCTTTCCATCTTCTTATTAAGTCACCACATTTCCTCTGTGCGTCAAGTTCACTGGATCACTCTGAAATGAACACACAATGCCCTTTCCTTTACCACAGCAGCTTGTGGTTCTAGAGTAAAACTCACAATGTACTTTTTCTTCCTAACCTCATGCCTGAAAATGGAAGCGTCTATACTAAGGCAGTGTAAAATATATAGACAAACACATACAATGAAATTAAGACTTGCTCTTCGAGGTTGTCCCCTTGAGGTCTCCACATATATTCAAAAGACAAGGTCATTGTTCAAAACAATTTTTGGATGTCTGCTTTGGGTATTGCTTTTACAAGAAAATTAGACTCAACTGTTCAGCTCCATAGTGCTTTTCACAAAAAAGGTTGTTTCTTAATCATTCACTTGACAGCAAATCACTTGTGGTTTGAAAAAGCAAAGTCCATTCTCCAAAAACAAAAGTTTTCCACTTCTGAAGAAAACCAAAAGAATGTACACTTATCCTTGGCATCTCCAGGGAATTGGTTCCAGGACTCACAAGGATACCAAATCCTGCAGGTGCTCAAGCCCCTTATGAAGAATGGCTCCGGTATTTGTATATAACCTATGCACATCTAAAGATGATAGTTTAAATCATCTCTAGGTTACTTATAATTCCTAGCATAATGTAAATGCTGTGAAAATAGTTGCTATATTCTCTTTCTTAGGGAAAAGCGACAAGGAAAAAGTCTGTACATGTTCAATTATAAAAATATTTTCAGTCCACAGTTAGTTTGAACACAGTTGGGATTAGGAACCTGTGGATAGAGAGGGCCAATTATATGATGGATTCTGAAGGCAATTAAACATGGAGGCATTCCAAACTTGTGCCTCACTGAATGTATGAACAGCCTCCCAGTGTTCAGCTGAGAGGATTTCATTCGACTGGCAACAAAAGTCGTGATATGCAACAGCAAGGATATGGAACCAACCAAGGTGCCCATCAACAGAAGAATGGATAAAAAATTATGGTACATATATACAATGGAATACTACTCAGCAATAAAATATAAAATAATGTCATTTGCAGCAAAATGGAAGGAAGTGGAGAATATCATTTTAAGTGAACAAACACAAGCTCAAAAAGAGAAATACCATATGTTCTCACTCATGTAGGAGCTAAATTTTACCTAAAGGAAGAAAAAAATCCTATACCTAAGTTGATATATAAAAATGCACAGTTAAACGTAGTGAAGAAGGGACAATATTAAGAGTAGAAAGGAGGGAGGGAGATAGCAAAGGGAAGTAAAGATTGTGGAAGGTGGGATGGGGAGGCAAATCAATGTAGAGGGATAAAGGAGAGGATAATCTCAATGTAAACAATGAAACTTCATAAGTACATGGGAAAAATAGGAGAACATAACCCAAATATGCATATGGGTTTTAGTACATATTAGTCAAAGGTTTCATAAACCTTGTAAGTTGATAAAAGTGTAACCAAAAGTGATATAATAGTTGCATAATGGAAAGAGCACATGCTATATTACTCTGTACTCCACCAACATTGACCAATAAAAGGAGAAAAAAAAAAAGGAAAAAAAAAAGATTTCTTGGAGGCAAAAAAAAATTAGTGATATGATGGCTTCCAAAAAGAACTCCCAAACCAATGGCCTTACTTCATAATTTCAGATTTGTTGTTGTTGTTAGGTGCTGTCCAGTCAGGTCCAATTTATAGAGACCCTCATGGGGTTTTCAATGAGAGAACATAATTATGAATTTCTAACCCTTGCTCTGTTTTAAAGTAAAAAATGTGACTTTTTCAACATTCTTGGGAAAAGAATTTTGATCCAAAACTTCCATTTTAGTTGTTTTAACTCAAAAGTTCTAATAAATGTGCACTAGAAATTTGTTATGAAATTACATTATGAAAGGCAGAGATAAGTTGATCTCATCTAAAATATTTTCTCTCAAGTACCAAAAAAATCCACTTAGACATATAACCAAATGTTATTTAATATCTTAAAAAGTAACACAATCCAAAATGGATATTTCACACAACACTACATAAACAACATGAACACAATATTACCATATGGAGGGACTTTCAAATATAGACTTACAAAAATCCCTGTCCTTTTTTTTTCTTTTAAGTTATTATACTAAGCATGACAAGTAATCATCATTTACAATATGGTACACGGACACAATAAAAACCATGTTACAAATGTGCTGTTATAAATCAGTAACATTAGGGAAGACATTTCATGAACTGTAATTATTTCATATGAAATACTATACAATATAAACAGAACATCCATCTTGGATGACCTTTACAGCAACCAGAGACCAAGTAATTAAAATTTTTTTTTCAGTGCAAACACATTTTATTCAAGGCAGTCTTGGCTGCAAAACTCCTTTCTAACATACAGTAAATCCCACTTGCACTTCTTAATTCATTTACCCTAATGCAATAGTCACATTCAGTCACTGAGAGAAAGATACCTGCAGAATTATGATCCCTTTAAACTGGACATTTAAATTTAATTCTCTTCCAGAAAGTAGTATCTGTGTCACTGCTCTAAGGACTTTAACTTGTAGCTGTTGATACTTACATGAAGGTGACCCTAGGGCAGCTCTATTCCTAACCAGTATGTGTGCACAGTACTGCACAGTATTCTCCCCTTCCAATGTGGAAACCTTGTCAGTGTAGAGGTCTAGGTGGGAGGATGGGAAGGAGGCATGGAGGGTGGCCCTCAGAGGAAAGGAAGGGGCGGGGCTTCTGAGTGTGTACTGCAAGGTTAACTTCCTGGAACTGCAGAGGACTGGTCCTGGAGGAGAGCTCAGGTCTCAGACTTGGTATTTCTTTTGGTGTGAGCAGGGGAATGGGGATACCAAGGTCAGCCTTTGGACAGGGAGGTAGGCAGCTACACATGGACCAGCCAAGCTTCTAACCTTCCATTTCTACCTTTCCAGAGTCATCACTGCCTCCCTTAGAAACACCCTATTACCTCATTGGAATAGTGTGTATGTTCACAGGTGAAACCAACAGTTAGCAATTAAAGCCTTATATCTGATGATATACAATAAGAAGGTTTAGTCCCCTTTAAGCTTTGTAGAATTCTGAATCTTGCAGATTATCAACTGTAAGTCATAGGACAACTGTAAAAACACAGGATTATGTATTAGAGGAGCGATCACTCGGAAATTTCTCTGTGGGATGCTGCTGCAAAAGATGCAGAGATTAGCTCAATCACGGAGAGGCCAATGCCAGTTTCAAATACAGGAAGAAATTTAATAATAAAAAAAAATATATAAAATTTATGAAATGTCTCCTAAATAAAATTCTATGAGAAAATATTGGATGTATCCTTAATATTATAAGACCTTCTGCAAGAGAGATGGGGCGACGGCTGATTCTTTTATCTTACTTGGCAAGGCTCAGACCGATAGTAAACTCTTTCCTGCCCATATTTTACTAACCCAAAGTAAAACAATGTCTCCCATGGCCTTTGCATTCGTTTTTCCTATGTTCTAGCTTCCCCAAACTGTAAATGTGTGCAGAAGGGTCTCCTGCTAATGGAAGAGTACTGGATGGCTTTGACAATGGGCAGGATGGTACAGGGGAAACAGGGGTAGGGTGGGGTAGGGGAGGAAGCAATCATTTCTGCTTAGGTCCACGATGGTCTTACAGTACACTGCTAGGTGGATTTGAAACTGGCCTGTGGGAACAGAGAAAATCCCTGTCAAGGATCTTATATCTCCTAATTTGAGAAAACACTTAAAGGTGGATCAGCTCCCTTGGAAATCCAGATCCTACGGAGTAGGGCGTGGTGTGTTGTACTGAATTTCTGTTGTGCTACAGAGCACTATGAAGAGTACTTGATAAAGTTTTTAATTAAAATTTCTGTTTCAGCACCTTCCACTGCCTGGAGCAGTCATGTTCCTGAAGATGAGATGTCAGCACGGGAATTATAGAAACCCAACATGAAACTGTAAACAAAGGTGGATATTTAGATCTGCCTTGGACTGCAATGGCATTGGGGTAGATTTGTCCATCTCCCACCTTGTAATTCAATAGCAGTTAGGTGCACTGAGGAGTGTGAATCCAAACACCCTGAATAAAAGTGGACAAAGGTGTAAAGTTGTATTTGTTTTCTTTTACTTTATTAGCACACATCAGAAAAATACCATTGTATTCAGTGATTTCTCATGATGGTCTATCAAACAGATAGAAAACGGTCATTGATAGCTGCCACTGTTTCTAGATCATCTAAAGTCACTCCTTTTGTTTACTCATTTCAAGTATGGGTATTAGAAATATGACCTGCTTTGTTAAGTGTTTGTGAATCTAATGCTTTGGAAGCACTTTGAGGTCCCCAAATAAACTGTGTAACATCATTAGTGGTGGTTGTTGGTTTTTAAATCAAGCTCTGACTACTACTCATGTTATAAATGGAGAGACTTTTACAAAAATGATCCCTATCGTATCGTGAGAAATATGCCTATCTTTTAAGTTAAAAACTTTATTTTCAAGTACACGTTGTGATGACAAGTGGTTTAACCTGGATAGAACTTTACAAAGCTGTGCCAACCAAAAAGAGGAACAATGCTTCCTTTCCTACAGAACAGGTTTCTTCTCTTGATGGTGACTGTAATAGAATTTAAATTTACATTTTTGAAATGCTGGTTAGGTTATGAAAAAGAGAGATTTGGGGAACAGCTGGTGTTCAGATCATTATTACTCCAGATTAACTTTCAATTTATTCTTCCTGAACTTGAGCTCCTCAACATCAGAGAAGCAGGCATTTGTTATTTTTATCTCCTTTCAGTTCTTCTATTTGTTTTCTCTATTGGATGCACCCCCTTTTCATATGCTCATTAAGGTCCCCTGAGATGTGCAAAATATATCAAATGGAATACAAATTATTTAACAGAAGTTGTGGAATGCACAGCACAGCTCTTTTAATGAAAGTGAAGTCTGGGCTCCATAGGGTAGCATGCAATGAAGGCAGAGAGGCCCAAAGTGCTTCAAAGTTGGCAGTCAAAACTTCTTGTGTGTCTTCTGTTACTGAAAACTTAGCAATCAAATTAGATTTCTATAGGAGTAAATAGCTTGTCAAATTATGTTTACCAATTGGCTCTTTGCCAGAGAGAACTTTTAATTTAGCAGGACTGGGGGGGGAGGAAGACAAGAATTTTTATACTTCTGTTCATTCTTGACAAAATCAAATGCGCTTTCAAGGGGAAGATAAGAGAAGACAAGGTTACAGCTGAAAGCCAAGGAATGCTGTGAACTGAAACCATGGCAATGAAAAAGTCATGAGTGCACGCGGGCAGTCACTGACACACACACAGTACGCCATGGCCTAATGCAGAAGAAAGCTTTAAACGCTGCTTTTCTGAACAATACACTTGAACACGCTGCTGCCATTTCATCAAATTCATGGAGGTAGTTATATGTAAAAATAAAAATTACCATAAAGTAATATGTTGTATCATAATAATACATAAATGTGCAAAATGCCGACAGATGTGTTGACCCTTTAAAGTTGAATGCCTCACAGAGATTCAACCAGATTCAGTTTTGTAAACCTTTCAGGTGATAAATTCTAAGACTAGACAAGCAGTTGTGTAACAAAAAGCTATGGTTCCACTACAGGAAAAGAATATTGGCAAAGCTTGGAGAGGGCCCAAGGGTTTGGGCATTTCGAGCCTCATCATCTTGGTGAGACCATCTTGGACGTATTTGTCACATGTCACATTTGTCATTCGATTCCTGCCACTTCTCTGTTAAAGAATCCAGATTATATATAGATTCAGACGAGAATATTTCTATGTGGAACATCTGCTTACATGGTATAACATCTTTAAAAGTCCACCATTTCTGTATTGATGGCTGCTGGTCTAAAGTAGTTTTCTTTTTTTTCTTTTTTAAATTGTGTACTCCATAGCATCAGGCAAATAGTGTATACATTTTATTTGAATAATGTCTTCTGTAAGCCTATTTCTTGAGAATGGTCAATAAATTCATATCTTAAAGCTTCTCTTAAAGGTAATGATTTCCTTTCCTGCTCCCACAGCATTTGATTATCTCAATGGCTACTTTCAGAGGGTCAACTGGAGGCTGATGGAGTGTTTCAATGGTTATATTATTTATGAATCGAGTATGGTACAAATTTGAGAGCAGGTTTTTGGAAAAAGTGAATTTAGACAGAAAAATTTAGTAACTGTATGGTATGCAACTCCCCAAGGAAAGAGACTATGTATGTCGTCTACGAGGTATATTACCTTTCCTTCTTGACATATTTAAGCAATAAGACTAACAATGCCTTTCTGGGCAACTGAGGCATGCCTTGGAGGAAATAAGGCATGAGGCTGAAAGCCAACTGGCTTAGGCATTTCAATGGTGTGGCAGTTTACTAAGAACCGTGCTTAAGTTTCATTATAATAAGCACACAAAAGGAATTGATACCAAACTTAAGAAGTCCAGTTTGACCCAGTTCAACTTCCAAATATTTGATAAAGCATGAGAGAGTATGCACATGTTTCAAGAATTAGTCCAACTCTGCATATGACTGCATTCCTTAAACAGATTGCTAGTGATTAAACTTGGTAGGGAAACGTAAGTACCTCAAAAACTTTGTGCCAATTATTGAAATCAAGTGAAAATATGTTAGATTTAGATAAAGAAATATATCTATCTATTTTTATGGTATATTTTATGGTATATTGTATTTTATGGTATATGTCCAAATAGGACATGCCACTAAACTAAATAAAACTTTATGTCAGATCATTTACTTGGGTCAGATGTAACCCTTTGGCAAATAGTTTTTTCCATTACCTACAGATGTATTCCATTGTTCTCAGAAAATAAAAAATTATGGGAACTTTGCAATGTCTCTTTCTTGTAAGATTTAAGATTAATTGTTTGCAATCTCTTTGCTGCTGAGCCTTCTTTGAATTCAAAATGACATTGTAAACCAAAGCAAATTGTGAACAAACCATTTTGAAATAAGTTGGGCTAGTAACTACACATCCACCTAAAAACACCTCCTGAAATTGGTTACAAAGTTATCTGTAAACATTACTCTGGCATAGTTTAGGTATGCATAATTGTTATTCTGATAAATTTTAGGGGAGTACAAATTATGGTTATACCACACTAGCAGAATGAGCACATTCTGTTGTTTATTACATGGGCACATGTATATTTCTAATCAAAAATTACTTTAAAATTTTCTCTATAGATATCTTCCCAGGAATAAAAGGCCTGAAATTCAACTCTCCCTAAATTTGCTCTTTCCTATAACCACTAAAAATTATCTCCCACAGCCTAATTTAGGCATTCTATTTAAAACTACATAAAATAGATTTATGTCCTTCCATTAGAAAGAATAACATCCTCAGGCCATACTCTTCATTTGTATCACAAAGAACATTTTGCTTTTAAACAAACTAATTATTGTATCTATGATAGTAAGATAGGATCGTCATTAGGATCAGGAGGAAATCATCTTCCTTCAAGATTTGATTAATTCCTTTTAAAAGTCCACATTATCTCTTCCAACACTTAGTGCTGTGCCCCAGCCAGATTGGGAATTCCCTTCCTCTGTCCACTTCAGGTTCAAAGG
>VMDO01020290.1:0-37836 GCA_007922755.1 Pedetes capensis | reverse complement strand
GGCCTAATGAGGTATAGGTTTCGTTTTCTGGTATCCCAAAAACCTCCAAGTATGCATTCTGATTGCTGAGAAATCATAGTTGACTGTAAAATAAATGAGTTAGTCACAGTCAAATTGTAAAACATAACTGTAAGAAAATAAAAAGCAAAACCTTTGTTTAAAAACTTACTAATTAAAGGCCAGAGATTTAGCTTAGTTGGTAGAGCACTTGCTTAGCATGCACTTGAGGTCCTGGGTTCAATCCCCAGCACCAAAATAAATAAATAAATAAATACATACATACATACATACATACATACATACATACCTTTTAAATTATTTTATGGCAATTTTCTCTTTCTCCCCCTCTACTCCTCCCCTGTATGTCGGGGTGCAGGGGGGAATGAGGGAAGAAGAGAGAAAGGTGGATGAGCTTTATTGTATTTAGTATGGCAGGCTCAGGGCCCAAAGTCTTCCAACATCCTAGATCCTGGACAAAGTCAGAAGTCCTCTGCATGCCTTGTTGTGCACGTGCTGCTGTCCTATGCTGCAGCTGCTGGGACAGTACCAACAGCACATCCCTCCTGGTCTTCCAACAGGTAGGGGTTCCTCTTCTACCTTTCTCTTTCTGGCCCTCCCAGCTTTTTGTCAAGATTTATCTTCTGACATTCTCTTCCCTTTGGCACTGTGCTTTCTGACCATACAGAATATCTCAGTATATCAAAGTAGGATTTCCCACAAGAGCTACTAGCAAGCTAAATATTTGGGACTGTCAGTAAAACAAGTCACAATCCTAAATAACCCCGAGTTTTCCTAGGACTGATGTTCTGAGCAGGAGACTTTTGTAGAGAGGGCATGAGGGTCTATGAACTTAGATAAGAAAAAAGTCAGGTCTTTGTTTTCAGTGATCTCAAAAATTCAGCATTACTTTACATTACAAAAGAAGGCCATAAAGCACAGATGCCTTAAATCACTTGTGGTTTTGTTGCCCATGAAATCAGATCTTTTCCTATCACGTCAGTATTAGAGACATCCTGAAATATCCCTTATGCCCATTGCTACATCAAAATTTTGGTAATGAGCCAGGTGTGGTGGCGCAAGCCTGTAATCCCAGCAGCTGGGGAGGCGGAGGCAGGAGGATCGCAAGTTCAAGACCAGAGGCAGTCTGTGTAATGTAGCAAGACCCTGTCTCAAAAAAAAAAAAGTTAAAAAAATGGGCTGAGGGTGCAGCTCAGTGGTCTAGCACTTGCAGACCATGCAAGCATGAGGCCCTAGGTTCAACCCCCAGTACCACCCAAAAAAAAAAAAAAAAAAAAAAAAAAGGTAATGACTGAACTCACTACTAGATCTTGTTATTAAACATTTTAGTACAGATGTGCATTATTGTTAGGTGTGGGTGAATCAAGTTTGACTCATATCGTTCCTATGTGCAACAGAATGAAACACTACCCTACACCCTGCCAGGCACACCATCATTTTATGTTTGATCCCATTGTTGTAATCACTATGTTTCTTCTCATTTTGAGTTGTGCCACATCAGTAAAAGGAGGTTCCAGGGGCTTTACTCCATTCCCATCATTAAGATCAACTCTACTTTGAGGGGGGCTGGGGTTTAGCTCAGTTGGTTGAGTGCTGTGATGCACTCTCTGGGCCATGGGTTTGATCCCCAGCATCGCAAAAATGGGAGGACCTGGCAATCCACTCCCAAAGCAATCCCAAAACAATCAGCCATTGAAAACCCTATGAGGGGTCGCTATGAGTCCCACCCAACTCGAGGGCACCTAACAACAACTACTTTGAGGAGGCAACTCTTCCCCAGCTGTCTTTTCAAATGCCTTCCAACCTGGGGGCTTATACTCCAGCACTATATTTAACAGTTTTCAACGGTGAATCATTTCAGGAGTGGGCTGCTGGGTCTTTCTCCCTACTCTCTTAGTCTGGAAGCTCAGCTGAAATCTGTCCACCAAGGGTGGCCCTGCTGGTATCTGAAATATCAGTAGAATAGCTTTCAGCATCACAGTAACAGGCAATCCTCCATAGTATGGCAAGCTGACAGACAGGTAGGGGTACACTTACTGGTGTATCCAAAACTTTACCTTTCATAACTGTATTTCAACATAATGATTTAATGCATAAAGAAATAGTGCAGTCCCCAGACAGCCCAAGGTGTCCCTGACACATTAAGAATCCTGGCTGCAATATTTTTTTTTTCAGTACTTGGTGGGGGTTGAACCCAGGACCTTGCACAGGACCTCAGCTCTACCACTGGGCTGCACCCCCAGCCCCTTTTTTATTTTGAGACAGGGTCTCCCTTACACAGGCTGCCTCTGGCCTTGAACTGGTGATCTTCCTGCCTCAGCCTCCTGAGTCACTGGGATTACATGCATGTGTCACAGCCCCTGGCTCACTTAATCATTTTTTAAACCAAAAAGTAAAAAGGCTCCATTGATGGATGTTTTGTTAAACAGAACACAGATTAGAGTCAGCTTTCATGGGGACACTTGGAAGTCTGTGACTGAGTCTCCCAACCAATCTGGCCCACCCACCACCACCTGAGTTACCCTCCTACACCCTAAATCAGAGTTTCAAATACACAAAAATTTCGGTTCAGATTTGAGTGCAGGTTCTATGTTAAAATTTAGAGGGGTCAAATTCTGTCTGAGTTTGGATTTAGGTCCTATGAACTGAACCCAAACCCTGAACCCATTCTGATTCAAGCATTTAAATTTTTTTTTCTAAACTCAAACCTGACTGAACCCAGTGAAACACTGGGTTCAGATTCACCTTCTAATGTTGTTTTTTAAAAAATCATTAGCTACTTAAAAATTAAAGAAAAAAAAGTGAAAAAAAATTTGTGTTTATATACACACAGGGTTAAAATTTTAAACTGGAACCCAAACCCTCTACATTTTAACATATTGAACCCACACCTAAACCCAAACCCATTTTTCAAAGGTTTGACTCGCTGCCCTAAAAACAGTCATCATGTTACCAATTTGACCATCTTCCTTTGTACACTATTACCTATAGCAAGAATCAGCAACTACTCCTGTAAAGGGCAAGATAGTAAACATTTTAGGCTTTGTGAGTTATACAGTCTCTTTGCAACTATCCAAATCTATCATCATAGTGAGAAAGTGAGTGGCCGAAATTAATATATAAATGAATGGGTGTGGCCTGTGTTCCAAGAAAACTTTACTTACAAAAATAGGCAGAGGGCCAGATTCAGCCCCCAGGCCACATTTTGCCCATCTGTACACCCCAGCACCATTATCTAATAGCACCACTGTTCAAAGAGCTCTCTTTGACGATGGGAATGTTTTATATGGACAATGTCCAATATAGAAACCATAAGCCACAGGTGGCAATCTGATGCTTGAAATGTGATTAGTGTGACTAAGGAGTTGAATATTAAATTTTATTTAACTTTAATTAATTTAAATTTAACTAGCCACATCTGGTTAGTGGACATCACAGGTCTACACAAATGAAGCCCTTTTACATCACTTTTGAGGTTCTTCACTCCCTATCCAACATCATACTGGATCCTCCTAGCCTCTGTGAGCACCAACCACTGCCGGTCAGTGGGCGATTCCAGGCCTCTGGCATTCCTGCACTTCCCACTTCTGGGCCGTTCTTTGCTCCAGCAGTTCTGCAGCCCACAGCATCCTCTGCCTTCTGATTATGCCTCTTTAACCCTGTTCACATCCCCACCCTTGCCACGGGCCCTACCCTGACACAGGGATACTCTGCAATGAGCCACGTCCTACAAAATACACCAGAACAACTTGTGCACATGTTCTTCTCCTGAAATACTGTACTGGAAGACAAGGCCACTTCCTTTGCACAGGGCTTCTGCAATTAACAAGAAAAGCTAAGGATGTAGCTCAGTGATAGAGTGCATACCTCTCAGGCACAAGGCCCTGGCTTTTATTCCCAGCTCCATAAAACAGCCTAAGATAAGATAAAATAAAATAAGACTGCCCAATTGAGCGAGACCCTGCTCAGAAAAAAAATTTTAAGGGGCTAGAAGTACAGTTCAGTGGTAGAGCACTTGCCTAGCCATGCAAAAGGCCTTGAGTTCAACTCCCCAGTACTGAAAGAAAAAAGAATAGAATAAAATATTAAAAAGTTTGCAAAAAAAAATATTCTAACTATAGCCACGACCTAATAAAAGCTCTAACTTTCTAAAAATTTGTTTTAAATTTCTTTTTTAAATTAATAGGTTTACCTCCAAATCTGTTTATTATATTTTTTAAAACCTGGAGTCTTGGATAAAGGTGGGAAGTCTAAAGGTTGAGAGGTCTAAAGTTCAGATGGATTTCAGATCTAAAGCCCAGAGAAGTTAAGCTACCTGGGTTAACATCACATCCCCACCCCATGGCCCATGATCTCACTCTCCCCAAACGTAAGTGTTCTTCATCTTTAAAATTGACAATGTCTTCAATCCACAGGATCAGAGCACACCTAGCACAGTGTCAAAAGGCCTAATCAGTAGGGCCTAGTAGATACAGATGTCCCTGTGAACACATGGAATGAAGGAGGGACACAAATGACACTAGGTAGGGATGGAAGTATGGAAGCACCAGGGTGACCATGGGCTCTGTTTGGCCCATCTCATCACCAGGCACAGCACGCCCCTTACCCAACAGCTATGGTTCCAAGAGTACTTCCTCCTGTGCCTGACCCTGGCACTGAAAGGTCACTTGAGACAGTTCAATGCACAACATGGGCACTGACCAGCCATAAGCTATAAAGCTGCATGCTGCTGCCCCGGCTGCTCAAATGACAGCCTGCCATCTACATCAATGTCATAGCCACTGCACACAAAACAGACTTTTTGCAGTTTCTGGGACTTCTGTGAACAGATAAGAAAATAGGGCCATTCTTTAGCCTGGTTCTTCTGGCCCAAGGCCCTGTTCCCCTCTCACTAAGTTGTCGTTTTCACAGGGCTGGGGCCAAATGACTGGGCCACTATCAATCATCAGGACCACCTTCAGAGAAGGATGTGAGACTGACAATCTCTGAGGAGATTCAACAGAATGGGCTGAGGCCTATAAAGCTAGATGTAAGAAGGGAGTCATGAATTTGAATTTGAATTTGAAGGAATTCCAGTCACTTTGTATGTTGATATTGATACACATGATATGATTTTTTCTGATCATCAGTTTTCCCTAATTATAAAAGACTCTGCTATAATCCATCTAAATATTGCTCCAAGTATGAATATAATGATGTGAGTCTCCCCCGACCCAATTTAGCTGGGCTGGCTCTCCAACAGGTCAGGGTTGCTCAGTGCTAATGCCAAGCACATGACCTCAGTGAAGCATACTCCGGCCAGGCCTGGCTTATCCAACTTTCTTCCCAAGCCTCAACATTACTGCTGCTAACAATGGTCACTTGAGTTTCAACCCAGGTTACGAAGAGTTTCAGAAAAAAGTCCCTCTCCAGCCCCAGTAACTCCAGAGGCAGATGCAGAAGGATTGCAAATTCAAGTCTAGAAGCAGCCTGTGTAATTTAGGGAGACCTTGTTGTCAAATATAAAAATTTTATAAAAATGGAGCAGGGGTACAGCCCAGTGGTAGACCACTTGAAAGTATGTACAAGGCCCTGGTTCAACCCCTAAGTACAGGGGGAAAAGAGCCTCTACCCAAAATAATCAAATCAGTATTTCTGTGGGGTTAGGAAAGGGGATCCGTAATCTAAAACCTTTCTAGCTGCTTCTGCAATGCAATCAGCACTTGGAGTCAATGTCTGCAAACACACCTCACATGAATCTCACCAAAATTACTACCCCTACAACTCTGCCTTTTTTCCTGTGCAAACAGTCCCAAGGTAGTCCTCAAGGAGGTGAACAAAGAAGGGGGAAGAAAACTAAGTACCTTATGCACCAGAACTCCAGTGTCTAGACTATGGGGTTAAACTTACTTTGGTGCAGACTAGCAGGTATCCATCTTTGGGGCTGGGGTTTAATTCAGTTGGTAGAGTGCTGCTCTGCACTCTCTGAAGACCCAGGTTCAATCCCCAGCACCACAAAAATGGGAAAAGGATGTGGCAATCCACTCCCAAAGCAATCACAAAACAATCAACCAATGAAAACATTATGAGGGTTGCTATGAGTTGGACCCAACTTGACAGCACCTAACAACAAATGGGCCACTTGAAGGATGATTCTGCCAGTCCCTTGGAATAAATATGCTGTGATGTTGAACAGAGGGCTAGAAGGACCCCTGTTTCGTTTTTTCTTTCTTAAAGCATAATACCATTGGCTGAGCACGGTAGCTCACGCCTGTAATCCCTGCAATGAGAATGCAGAGACAGGAGGATTGCGGGTTAGAGGTCAGAGGCAGCCTGAGTAACTTAACAAAACCCTGTCTCAAGATAATAAAAAAAAAAAAAAGAAAGAAAAAATGGGCCAGGGGTGAAGCTCAGTAGTAGAGCACTTACAAAGTACGTGCGAGGCCCTGGGTTCAACCCCCAAGTACTGCAAAAAAGGAAGTGAAGGAAGAGGTGGAGGTGAAGGAAGAGGTAGAGGAGATGGAGGAGGAGGAGGGGGAGAAGGAGAAGCATCCCCACCCCCATCACCAGTCATGAAACTGCACACAGGTGGTAGAACAGTGTTACCAAACAAAGTGAGAGGCAAGCACACATTGGAGAAGACTTGCCCTTCATTCCTGATGCTACTCTACAGCATGCCCTTTTTACAAAGGGATCAGAGAGACTGACAGTCCCAAGGGATGGATGATGGTCAGGCTGGGCCATTCTCTCATATATATATATATATATATATATATATAAAATCAAAAGTCTTGATAACACAGATTTCTCCTAAAATTACATTCATCTAGACAAGGTAATGGCTTGTCACCTAAGCACCCGGGCTAAAGCGTTTCACCCACAATGGCCCAAATATTATCCCATTTTACATTTGGCAAAATGGAGGCTTGGAGAGGCTATACTGTTTGCCAAGGCCACACACCAGAGAGTGAGGTGATTCTGGGGGACATGAAAGAAAAGGGGGCATGGGGAATCTGTCTCAACCATCCCACCTCAGGAGCTCACCAGAGTGCCAACCTGGAGACTTAGGGTCAATGCTTCCAACTTCTACTCTGAGAAAGAAAGCCAGATGGGATGGAGGCCAGAGTTTCAGGCGCAGCTCAGAGCCCCCTTGCACAACAGTAGTGCTCACTGAGGAAGCATGCAGTCACTTAGGACTTCAGCTCAGCAGAACTGCCTGAGGATCTCCTGACGTGGAACCTCCAACAGGCACAGAGAACCCTGAAGGGCAACACCCCGTCTGTGATGAGAACCCCCACCCCTGGAACCTTCTTTTTCCAGAATGTTTTATGAGAGACTTCACATAAATTAAGTGGCTGTGGTTATCATACTGAGCACTTGATTATGTCAGATCCCTCCTCTCATTTGACAGTCCACTCATGCACAGCAAATTACCCTTTAAAAATAGGGGAAAAAATGTAAAGCTTGCTTATTATTTCTAATCCACAAGGTAAATGAGAGGTTTGTGAGTGTCTAAATCCAGAGGACTCTCCCTAGCCTGCTCAAGCAGCTCTCCCACAGCAAAGGGTGAGATGAGATGGTCAGGATCCAGATGATCACAAAGTATGAATTTCCTACAGCTACCCTGGAACAGCCTAATGCATAATTTCCACATCAGCCTCCCCGCTCCACAGTTGAAGGGCCCCACTCAGAGATACAAAACAGTCCTGACACCCTCTTTGCAGCTCCTGGAGTGTTAGCAGGGAAAGAGCCAATTTTTCCAGGGCCTTGGGCCAACAGGGTAATCACAGGCCGTGTCAGAAGCTTCTGGTTGCTCATCAGAACCCAGAAACCTGGCTGGGGGCTGCACGCAGGCAGAAGGCTCCATCAGGCTTCCTGTCGTAATAAATTCCTCCACACCCCACCTGTGAAACTCTATTCCCATTTATTACCAAAACTGGAGTGCTGGCTTTGGAGCTTTTTCCTGAGGCCTGGAAGCTGGCTGTTCCAGCTGATGACATCACTGACAAGCTCCTGACAATCGCTCCCGAGCGCCTAAACCTCTGCTAATACCTAGCAAGAGCACATTCCTCCTGGATGAGGTCATGTTTAGCTAATTGCTAATCTGGCCCCCACCCCAGCGCCTGAAGCCACAGGAGGAGGTGGCTGTACATCAGCTGGCAGCAAACACAAAAACTAGGGGCATCTATGAGCAGGTAGTAGGGCCTAGGGTTGGAGATTTTGCAAATTAAAATAAGAACATCCAGTTAAATATGAATTGAGGCAAATAACAAATAATTTAGTGTAAGTATGTATCATGCAATAACCTGTAACATGGGAAAACTGCCTGCTTTATGTGGAGAATACTTACACCAGAAAGTTGTTTATCTGAAATGCAAATTTAACTATGTTTTCTCTGGCAACTCTGGTGGGAACACATGTGGGGCTTTACCCCTCCATTTGGCTTATGTGATTTCCTAAACTGTCAATTACACGTTATAATAAATACTCTACCAAAACAAATAAACAGAGCTAGAGATGTAGCTCAGCAGTAAAGCACATGCTTAGTATGCATGAGGGCCTGAGTTCAATATCCAACACAATGAAAATGTACATAGTGAAAAATACACACTAAGTTGTCTTTAGTATGTGAAATCACTGCCAGAAACAGAGGTGGTATGGAATATGGAACAAAAATCCAGAAGGAATTGGCACACTTGCTACTTCACAAGTACTCTTACCCTACTTGAAGATGCAAAACCCAGAAATTACATGACACATTTTCAATGTGATTTAAACAAGAAAACCCACAGGCCTCCAACCAATGTATTTATCCGCAGAGAAAATGTTTTGGCCCTATGTGAAAACATGGGTAACCAACCACCAGGAATAAATTCCGTGGGCCAATGACGCCCATTCTGGCCTGCTAGAGTGCAGGGCACAAAACAGAAGCTCAGGTGATGGTTAGAGACTGAATCTTCCTAATTGGGTTTATTTCCAGCATAATAATTATTGCTGAAAGTGACTAACAGTAATCCATTCACCTACTACCCTTTGGCTTAGGTATATCAGGCTTATCATACTATAAATGAATATAATGTGGAGATTTCATTTCTTAAATTAGCTCAGTAAACCAAAACTTGACACACACAATCTGTGATGATAAAGGCTAACATTCATTTGTTGAATAAACAGTGATAAATAAAATCAAGAGCATGGATGCTAAAAAAAAAAAAAAAGGGGGGCATATGATGTATAGTTAGAAGTTTTGAGTTAGAAGAGGTTTAAGACTCTTTTAAGAACTAGAAATCAGGGATTGGGGTGTAGTGCAGTGATAGAGTGCATGTTTAACACTCTGTGTTCAATCTCTAGCATGAAAAAGAAAAAAAGAACCAGAAACTCATTCAATCAACACATCCTGTGCATTCACCATAGACCAGGCCCTTTGTGTCATGCATTTTACAAAGTCACCTCATACTTGGTCCAATCCCACAGAGCCAAAACCCATTATTATCCTGATTCACAGACAAGGTAACTGGGGCTCAGAAACTTGCCCAAGGCCATGTTGCCGGTGAGAGGTGGAGCTTGGATTGAGATCCAGCTCTTCCTGTCAGTGAGTCTGCTACCCTCATCTTCCTTCTTTCAGACAGGCCAGGTGAAGGGGCTGCTCACAATTCTGGACCAATTTGTAAGACTGTCAAGCACCTCAGCAATTACAGGTAAAGAGCCCTCCCGTGGAAATCTCTCCTCTCTAACTTCTAGGTAGCAATGACCTGGGACTGGGGGTTAGGAAAGGCGGATGGTTCCCAGAAGCAACCACTAAACCCACCTGACACACTTTTACTTAAAGTAAGTAATTAAATACTCTTTCCTGTCCACTCAACTCTTTATATCAATCAAAAACTGTAACCTGTAACATGTGAGAACTGCCTGCCCAGTTTAGAACAGTGATTTTCTAAAGTCTGTGGGATATTTAAGAATCACAATTATAGCGCTAGCAAGCAACCACAGCAGTTTCTCAAAAAAAAAAACTTTTTAAAACTAATTTCTTAAGTACACCACATGGCCCCTGCTTGTGGGTTGGGGGCACTTCTTATAGGAATCATAAAAAATAGGATTGTAACACATCAAAATTTGGGGAGCTGTAACAGCCATGTTTATAATACAAATGGGAGTCAGCCACTATATACATTTTAAAATAAAAATTACTTACACAATTAATTGCTCATTACATAAGAGGCATGTGTTGCCAGCAGGGGATTATAAATTTAAGAGTCTATTTCCCCCAAAAACAGTTCATTAATGAGTGAAAACTGTTGGGCAACAGGATATCCATGCAGTATCAGAGATTACTTATTAATTATAATTACAAATTACTTAACAACTACTTAGGAATAAGGTATCATTTCAAAAGAGAGTCAGCAGACTCCACTTGAACCAAATGATCACTACTAACAGGACAAACTGACATGATGTGTCAATCACACCTGCTGGTCTGATACCTATGACCTCTGGAAGGGCACTTGCCAAAATCATTCTACATGTATTAAATCATGAGCAAACAGATCTGGAATATGGAACATTCTACAAGCCTCACTGCTCCAACTGTGGGGAGCAGATTGGCAGCACTGACATCACTAGGAAACTTTCCAGAAATGTAGGCTCCCAGGCCGCCCACTGTCCTCCAGAATCAAAAGGAGCATTTCACCAAGACCCTGGTATTGATCCTCATGTACATACATGCCTTACCTTTCTGGTTGGAGAAGCACTGATTCTGCAAGACAGCTGGCCTGGCTTCATCAACAATGTCAACATCATGAAAGGCAAAAACTAAGGTAGGAGTACTGTTGAATATTAAAGAAAAGCTTGAAGTAACTTTGAAACCAAATTCAATTGAGTAATCTTTTACTGGTTTCTGACACCAAAAAAATGCCAATTTAAAAAAAATGGGGCCAGGTGCAATGGCACACACCTGTAATCCAGGCAACTTCGGAGGCAGAGGCAGGAGGATAGCAAGCTCAAGGCCAGAGGCAGCCTGCTTAACTTAGCAAAACCTTGACTAAAAATAAAAACTAAAAAGGGTCTGTGGGTACAACCCAATGGTTGAGCACTTGCAAAGTATGTGCAAGGCCCTAGGTGAACTCCCAAGTACCACAAAACAAAACAAACAAATTTTTTAAATGGCCACAAAGGAGAGTGGGAGCTATGATGGTTAATTTTCCTGGTTAACTTGATTGGATTACAAAACGCATAGGGGAATAGTGAAGCACATCTCTGGGTGTGTTTATGACAGCATTCCCTGAGACAGTTAGACCATGTGTCCATGACCTCATCAATGGATTATTCCCTTATGGATTCATACTATAATAGCAGTATTGGGAGGTTGGTAAAAGATGTGGGGCCCAATTGGAGGAAGTAGGTCAATGGGGGCATATCCTTAGGTCTATAGCTTATCCTAGCCTCTTCCTGCTTGGCCACAAAGTGAACAATTCTCCTCTCCCACATTTGCCACCATGATGTTCAGCCCAAGCAACCATGGACTGAGCCCTCTGAAACAGTGAGCCAAAACAAATTACTCCTCCCTTTCAATTGTTTTGTCAGATATTTTGTCACAGTGATGATAAAAGTAACTAATGCAGAACATTTGTTGTTATTGTTAGGTGCCATTGAGTCAGGTCTGACTCATAGCTACCCTGTGTATAACAGAATGAAATACTCCTTGACACTGTGCCAGGCACACAATCTTTTTATGTTTGATCCCATTGCTGCAGCCACTGCATTTCTTCTCATTCTGAGTCATGCTATATCAGCAAATGGAGGTCCCAGGGGCTTCACTCCATTCCTATTATTAAGGTCACTCCACTTTTTCCCCAGTTGTTTCTTGAATGCCTTCCAGCCTATGGGACTCATTTTCCAGCACTACATTTGACAATGCTTCTCTGCTATTCATAGGGTTTTCAATGGCCAATTGTCTCAAGAGTGGGCTGCCTGCATCCTTTTCCCTAGTCTGTCTTAGTCTGGAAGCTCAGCTGAAACCTGTATACCATGGGTCGCACTACTGATACCTGAAACACCGGTGGCAAAGCTTTCAGCATCATAACATGCAAGCCCCCACAGCATGACAAACTGATGGCCATGTGTGTGTGGAGCATTTAGGGAAGCCCATATAAAATATGATTACCATGTCACAGGTAAGTTCCTGGGTATGCAGTGACACTGCAGTTAAGATAACGTCCTTCTTATGTGTCTATTGATGTGGGGGAAATGATGTGTGGTAGGTAATTCCAAATGGCTCAATAAAAAGTAAGTATGTGGAAGGGCTAGGGATGCAGTTAGGTGGTAGAGTGTTTATGTATCACGCACAGGCCCTAGGTTCAAACCCAGCACCACCATAATGACAACAAAAAAGTAATATGTACTTTTAAAGAGAATGATAGAACAAGCAAATGTGGCAAAACATGAACTGGAGACTCCATGGGAGGGTTTTATGACAGCTTATTGTAACATTTTTTATACTATCTATAGGATTGAGGGTTACAAATTTAGGAGAAGGAAGACATTATTACTAAAACAGAAATTTTCAAAATAAGAATTTGGGAAATAAATATAAGGAAAAAGTTCATAACAACTCTGGCTGTTGAGCCAGAGTTAATTATGTTAATTAATACATGTTAATTTACATGTATCAGCAACTTGGGAGGCAGAGGCAGGAGGCAGCATGTGTAATTTAATGAGACCCTGTCCCTGTCTCAAAATAAAAAAAAAAGTCAGCTGGGGGCGTGGCTCAGTGATATAGCACTTGCAAAGTATACATGAGGTCCTAGGTTCAACCCCCCAGTATCTTTAAAAAAAAAGAGAGAGAGAGAGAACTAATTTTCTTGGCAGTACAAGAAAAAACACGTTCTTCCAGAAACCAACTTTTCTTCCAGGTGTCAAAACATTTAAGAAAAGCAACAACTACTTAGGTATAAGAAGGTTGAAAAAGTATCCTGTTTAATCTCCAAAAAGATTTGACATTCCAAGAAGGGGGGGGGGGGACCTCACCAGGCAAAGGAAAAATAAATCTGAAAACTTTACAGTTTTGTTCTTTTTTTTTTTTTTCATTTTTGTTCGTGTGTGTGTGTGTACCATGCCGGATCAAACCCTGGGCTTCCTGCATGCTAGACTCTACAGTTGAGCTACATCCCCAGCCCTACAACTTTAGTTTCAAATCTAAACCCTATACATTTTATACTTGGCCATAAAAAGGAAAGTATAGATATAGTATGGATGAACCTTGAAAATATCCTGCTGAGTGAAAGCAGTCAGTCAAACCAGAACACACGCTGTGTGATTCTACTGTATGAAATGCCAGAAGAGGGAAATCCATGGAGACAGAACATTACTGGCTGCCAGGGCCTGAGAAGGGTCAGGAATAGGGAGTGACTGCTAATGGGCATTGGGGGAATTCAAGAAGTAAAAATGTTCTGAAATTAAGTAGTGGCGATAGCTATACAGTTCTGTGAATATACTAAAAGTTGTTTACTTTACAGGCTTGAATTTTACGGTATGTGAATTATATCTCAAAAAAGCACTTTTTTTTCCTTACTCAAGGCTACAATCTCTGCCTTATTCTTCCTACTGGAGGTAGTACTATAGTTACAAGTATGACTAAGGCATACCGAATCCCTATGATCTGGGACCAAGGCGACCCCAGCCACCACACACACACACCTGGTCATCCTCTGAGCTTTTATCTTCCAATCTGTAAGCTCAGAGCTAGATCAGAAAACATCTGAAGGTTGATCAAGCCATCCTATTAAAGCCAACTCTAAGTCTTTCATTTCAGCAGTTACTAAAATTCCATAGACTTGAGAAAATAAAAAATATATTAAAAATAATAAAACTTCATTTTGTTTGTCCAAGATCAAATTTCAGGTCCACAGCAGTGAGTTATTTCCTTTAGATGGCCTTGGAAGTCCGTAACATGGCATCTCCACTCATACTTGGCAATGCAACTCAATTCAAAAAACATAAAAGATGAGAGAGAAAAGTCATTTTCAATTATGACTGTGGTTTTTATGGGAGTTTTCCCTGACACATTTTCAGGGTTTCATTCAAGCAAGCAATATTATTATCTCCCAACTCCACCCCCAAGTGTTAATGCTAGAATCAAGGCCAGCCACTGACCTATGAATTTGGTAATCAGGGGTGTTCACAGCTAGTAGAGGTCAAGGTGGTGAAGTGACAGATCCCTTCTCCCCCACTCTTCCCTACAAACTTGTTCCTCATCTGGGCAGCAGAAGCCAGACCCTGGAGCCACAATGGACGAAACCTTCTGCAGAGCCAAAGGCAACACACTGGAAGTAATCAGCACTGATTAGAGGTTGGGGAAATCCTTGGCCGAGCATGCACTTTGATTCAGTTTTTCCAGTTGAAGCCATCCAAAGTCATGCTGACTTGGGCCTGGAAGGAGGAAATTCCCATTCATGCCTCTCACTGTGCAGTCTCCTCTGCAGGAAGGAAGGACCCACACTGGAGCAGAGAGGCCAGCTAGGAGACGCCCTATGGTGCTGGTCTGGGCATCGCTTCCAGGCAGGAAGCAGCCATCCACATGGCCAACCTCAGCTGACATTTTCTCCCCCAGCCCCTGGTGCTGAGGACCGAACCCAGGGCTTTGCACTTGCAAGGCAAGCCCTCTACCACTGAGCTAAATTGCTAACCCCTCGGCTGACATTTTCATAGCTAGGATAGAGGCCCTTGATACTGCTCATTATCAAGACCTTGGACTAAAGAGATGCTTAATACTTCTCAACCAGAAAAAGAGACACACCTATCTGTCCCTTTGGGCTACAGGCCTACATCTCAGCTTCTTTAAGAGCAGACTCCACCTACCCTATTTGTCTTAAAGGTCCTGCATCAGCCCCTCTCTGTCCACAGCTGACTGCACTGGGGTGGAACTCTAACATAAGCTGAACCAGATTCTCCCTTGAGGTCTCTGTGTAGGGCTAGACTGAATGAAATGCACCCAGCAGGATCTGTGGGCCAGCCACGTGGTGTGCAGTTTTAGCAGGACTCATCTACAGAAGGGAAGGAGCCAGACACCAGGCAGGCTCCAGGGCTTTTTGATTTGGGCTTCCAAGTACTCCACTGCAAGAGTGCCTAGGATCTGAGAACCCAGGGCTTGTAGGGCTCAACGGTTGTTTCCGATGCCCAGTATGGAGGAAACTGCATGTGACAGGTCCCCCTAAGCACAGTGACTGGTTCAGGACAAGGCTCATGATTCAGAGGGTATACACAGTTAATCCGGAGACCTGGATAGTGGGAGTTAGAGTTTTGTGCACCCCCCGCTCTTCTCTTCTCCTTCCCCCGCCCCCACTGCAGGCTCATATCTGGGAAGCCTAGGGCCCAGAGATGTCAGAAGCTTCTCTGCAACCGCGTGAAGCCCCAGCCTGAAGCAGACAGTATGGAGATGAGAAGAAAGATCAGACGCTGATGACACTTTTGAGCCTGGGACCCAGGTAGGCAACTCTGGAACTTCTCAGACTCTAGGGCAAGTGGCTCCCTTTCTTGCCTTCTAGTAACTTCAAATGGGTTTCTACCACTTGCCACTTAAAAAATTTAAAAAGTCGCCTGACCAAAAAAAAAAAAGAGAAAAATGATCATTTTTTCACTCAAACTACTGAGTTTTTCTCACTTGTACTCAAAAAAATTCCAGATTTCCAAAATGACTTGTCTAGGCTATACGTTGTTGTTAGTTGCCATTAAGTCAGGTGCAACTCATAGCGACCCTCATAGGGTTTTTAATGACTGACTATTTAGAGATCGTTCCAGGAGTAGATTGCCACATCCTTCTGTTTTTGCAGTACCAGAGCTTAAACCAGGGCCTCAGAGAGCACAGAGAGGCATTCTACCAATTGAGTTAAACCTCAGCCCCTTAAAAGGCCAGACGTGTGCAGACTCTATGAACAGAATAAGGCTCGGGGTTCAGGTGATGGTACAGCTTCTGCCCGCTATTGTTAGGTGCCATCTTCGGACTCCTAGCAACCCTCATAGGGTTTTCAATGGTTGACTGTTTTTTCAGGATTATTTTGGGAGTGGGCTGCCACATCCTTCTCCTATTTTTGCGGTGTTGGAGATATAACTATAGTTTAAGGCTTTGTTTTTTCAAAACCACCCAACAATTCAGGAAAAAGTCTATGAAATTTCCCAGTTGCTTCCCAGTCCATCTGAAGAATTCAAGCCTAGAGGTATCAAGTGACTGTGGTCAACAGCTCAGTGTGGCCCAGTCTTGGGCCTCCTGAGATAAATTCCTCCCAGCCCTATGATCATTGCCGTAAACATTCCTAGAAGGAAATCACCAATGGTGTACGAACTTGAGAACTGCTTTGTATCAAGAGACAAAGGAGAGCAAGAGGACAAAGCTACAGACAGTAAGGCTCCTAAAAAGAAAATAAGCAACAACAGTACATACTAATGTTGTTGTTGTTAGGTGCCATTGAGTCAGATCTGACTCATAGTGACCCTCATAGTATTTTCACTGGTTGATTACTTCAGGATTGCTTTGGGAATGGATTGCTGGGTCCTTCTGTTTTTATGGTGCTGGGGATCGAACCTGGGTCCATCAAGGAGTGCAAGTAAGATCCTGTAAAAACAGAGCTGATGCATATCTGAAGTTTATCCTGCCTGAAAGAGAAGAACAAATCCACTACAGCCACATTTCTAGGCCAGTTTGGCAAACCAGGCTGGCACGCACCAGGAGTTGTTCGCAATTCTAGAAGACTTTTTCAGGTTAGACTGCAGGTAACCCACATGCACCAAACACAGACAGCTTCACTCACTGAGTGAAAAGCAAAACTGGTGAGCACCTAAAATGGTCCTGTGCAGGGCGAGGGAAAGAACAGGTCAACTGGGAAACTGAAGAAATACAATGTTTTACCAAATTGGCTCCAGAAAGAATGTCAAGAATGCTAAACTCTCTAATGAGTCTCACAACTCTCTAAAAAGAAAGATGGGGGCACTCAGGCAAGTTAGCTGGCCAGGGTCCCTCTAAATGGGGCCAGCTGACAGTTAAGTTGTGTAGCTGGGACCACCCAGCTGGTCACAGTCAAACCAGGCTGGAAGACCTCCTGAGGGAAGTCTACAAAGAAAAGCCAAGCAGGGATCCAGGAAGGATTTGTGAAGTAGGTTTGAGGAATTTCAAAAGCACAGCCCAGATGACCCTGGGCAATCATATAACAGCTTTAACCTCTGTTTGCTAAAACAAGGAAATACCAGTCCCAAGCATGCATTCAAGGCTGTTTGGCTCAAGTCAAATTCAAGCCAAGTATTTTAATTCCCCCTGCCTGATGAGTACCTAAGATACCAAAGCAATGGGGGTGGACATATTACCTATTATTTGGAAACTAAGCTAGGAATGAGCCTGCAGCCATAGCACTGTGGCTTTCCATCTCCTCATATCTGGAAGCTAAGCAGGGTTGGGCCTGGTTAGGACTTTGGATGGGAGACCACCTGGCAACACCACGTGCTGTAGGCTTGGGAGAAGGACCCAGCAACCCATTCCCAAAACTCAATCCGCCATTGAAAACCCTATGAATAGCAGAGAAGCACTGACAAAAGTGTTTTGCCTGTTGTATGTAGGGTCTCTATGAGTCAGATCTGACTCCATGGCACCTAACAACAACAACAACAAGAAGCTAGGAATGAAAAAGGCAGCTGAGAGCTCCAGCACTTGTCCCACTGGTGGTACTGATTGAGAAGGAGGTTCTTTCAAGAAAAGCAAGTCCTTCAATAAAAGGAAAGAGTGGCCAGGTGCGGTGGTGGACACCTGCAATCCCAGCAACTGGGGAGGCAGAGGCAGGAGAATTGCAAGTTCAAGACCAGAGGCAATCTGTGTAATTTAGTGAGACAGTAAAAAAAAATGGGGTGGGAATGCAGCTGAGTGGTCCAGCACTTGCAAAGCATGCAAGTGTGAGGCCCTAGGTTCAACCCCCAGTATTGAAAATAAAAAATTTAAAAAATTTTAAAAAAGGAAGGTGCCCTCTGGGTCCAGCCATGACCCCACTGAGGACCAGCAGACATCAGAAAGCCCAGGAAGACTTGACTCTGTCCTTTGGCTCACAGACTAATCCAGCACACCAGACGCTTAGCTGCCGCTGTGGGTGGACACAAATACCTGATGATTCATGACTACAAATCCCTGCTTACACATCTTCTTCTATAAAGGGGAATAATACAAATGTATCACAATAATGTCAAATGATACTGAAAAAGAATCAAGTTAAATCCTTCTGTCCACAGAGACACCCCGCAGAGTTCTGGGCTATAGCATCCACCTACATCTGCTAGTTCAGGCTCTGATACCCCCTTACCAGCTGGGTGACCTTCAGGGGAGCCTCGTCAGTTTCCTCATCTGTGAAGTGGGGATTAGCACAATTCCTCAGTCCTCATGTGAGGATCAACTGAGATGAGTGGGGAAAAAATGTGGAGCTGTGCATGGTGGTGCCTGTAATCTCAGCAACTTGGGGGGACAGAGGCAGGAAGATCATGAGTTTGAGGCCAGAGGCAGCCTGTGTAATTTAGCAAGAGCTTGTCTTATGATGAAAAATATAAAAAGAGGTTGGATGTACAGCTCAGTGGCACAGCAATAAAATAATATTCTAATTAAGCTTCTATAATAACCAGACTTTTTGTAAACATGTCTCTATTTTGTGGTCTACAAAAAACAATAGAGATTTAAAAAGTGATTTAAAGAAAAAGATACACTCAACTTCTGTATATGAATGGGATGAAGAGGGAGGGTTTTTTGTTTGTTTCTGTTTTTGTTTTTTGAGATAGGGTCTCGTTATGTAGCTCAGGTTAGCCTCAAACTCACTTTGTAACTCAGGCTAGCCTGGAATTCACAGTGTTCCTGCCTCAGCCTCCCTAGTGTTGGGATTGCAATGTGTGCCACTACACCTGGAAAGAATATGTTTTAAAAGAACCCATGCCCTCAGACCTATCCCTCAACCCCTCAGGTACAGACTCCCTTCCTATCGGGACTTTCCGGCATAGACTAGAAGTCTCTCTCTCCCCCCAGCAAATGAGAAGGCCAAGGTCTCACAAGAGCCTGAAGTGATGGGGGATGGAAGGTAACTGTTTGCTCACACTACCCTGCAGTCAGTTCCTCCTGTTTGCTTTGGCTCCCTGGGTCAGAATTTACTAATATTCAACAAACATCAGCCACTTTGTCACAGCACTGAGATTTGCATAGCACAGAGATTTGCCTGTACAGCTCCCCAAGGATCTGGCTGGCTTCTGCACATCTCTTCACAGTGTGAGATTGCACCTCCTCTCCAGGAGCAGGCACTAGTGTTGAACATCTGAGGCCAAATCCTGAAACTCCCCACCCACCAACAAATCAGGGCACCTTTCTGGGAGAAAAGCAGTATAGGCAATAAAGTGACATCGTGCTTCCAAGAGTAAATGAGAACACTTCCGGACTCACTGGAAAGAAAAGAACCACCAAGAGGTTTACATTTTCAGAGCCCCAAAGGGCTAGTTCTGTTCCACCTAGTCACTGTGATTCTTGTTTGTTACTCAGCAAGTTGAATTACAGCAGAGCAAACCCTGATAAGAAATACACTAGCTGGGGACAAGGTGATAACTTGGGTTCACCCCACACAGATTAGTCACTGGTGAACTGCTAACCTCTGGGCATCAATATCCCATCTATGATATGAATGTCTACATTCGGGGTCTTCTTTAGATGGAAGCTGCAAAAGAACCAAGACATGATTTTCCTGTAAGAATTTGCTCAAGAGGTGCCAGGCACCTTGGCCCACGCCTCTAATCCCAGCGGCTCGGGAGACAGAGGCAGGAGGATCGCAAGTTCGAGACCAGAGGCAGTCTGTTTAACTTAGAGAGGCCCTGTCTCAAAAAGTAAAGAAAATGGGCTGAGGGGTGCAGCTCAGTGGTTCAGCACTTGCATAGCATGCAAGTGCAAGGCCCTGGGTTCAACCCCAGTACCACAAGGAAAAAAAAAAAAAAAGAATTTGCTCAAGAATGGAATCAAGTTTCTATGTGATTTTTTTCACCTATGAAATTCTAACCCAGGAAAGCAAGAAGTGAGTCTTTCCTACTGGTAAGAGTCCTTCCTACTAACAAAATTAACTAACCAAAGCCACCCGTGTCTGATGTCTACTCAAGCATTCTGATAATCCTTATGCAATTCTTTCCCCCGACCCCGGACAGGGTCTCCCTATGTAGTACAGGCTGGACTCAAATTCACCATCCTCCCACGATTCTCCTGCCTCAGCCTCCTGAATGCTAGGATTACAGGTATGCGCAACCATGCCCCGCGCCCTTGTACGATTCTTACAACAATCAACAAAGGCAACCTAGGTTGGGATTATAGTACCAAGAGGCTCAACATCTATAGAGCCCTTTCTGTTCCATGTGCTGAGCCTCTCTGAGTCACCGTGGCCTTTCCCAACAAGGAGCAGGACAGACAAAGCAGATGACTGCAGGTGAGAACAAGCAGAACTCTAAATTCCATCTATTCATAAACAATCATATTTTGGGGGCTGAGGATCGAGTTCAGTGGAAGAGAGCTTGCCTAGCACATATAAGACCCTGGGCTCCCTCCTTAGCAAAAAAGAAAGAAAGGCCCACAAGGAATCACAAAGAATCATATTATATACATAAATCTCTTTCTAACAGTAAGAGCAGGCTTTGGGGTCAGAGTCTTCAACAAACATTTTGAAAACTGTTGTTTTCACCAATTTTACTTACCTTTTAAATAATAGTTGCCTATTTTTTCTGGAAAATGATAATGGTTTTCTATTGATGATCAAGTTCTAAAGTTTCCTTTCGAAGTAAAGGAATATTAGAATGAGTAAGTGTAAAGAAAAATGTTCAAAAAGTAACACTGGGGCCGGGCATGGTGGCGCACGCCTGTAATCTCAGCGGCTTGGGAGGCGGAGGCGGGAGGATCGCAAGTTGGAGACCAGAGGCAGTCTGCGTAACTTAGCGAGACCCTGTCTCAAAAAAAGTAAAAAAAAAAAAAAATGGGCTGAGGGCACAGCTCAGTGGTCCAGCACTTGCAGAGCATGCAGGCGCGAGGCCCTGGGTTCAACCCCCAGTACCGCAAAAAAAAAAAAAAAAAAAAAGTAACACTGGTATCTTGAGAACCATGATGAGGATATAAAAAGCCAAAGGGCTTAGAGGCTAGGCTGGTGGAGGACCATAGTCATAAACAGTATCCTGGCCATTTTATGACTATAATTTGTAGTGCTGTGGCAACAGGAGGGAATAAGTGACTAATTCTACATAGGGGATTAGAAGAGGGCGCCACAAAGGAAGGGACATCTCCGTTGGTTCTTGAACTGCAGGAAGGAGGCCAAGAGGAAGGTATGCAGGTATGAAAGAGAACCACACCATCCACCAAAGGAAGCGGCACACAGTGGCTAACATGCATGCTGAAGCCAATAATGGCAGTCGACCAAGCCCAACTGGCCTGGCAGGGACTTCACAGGGAAAAATTCAAACAGTCACAGATAGGGGCCAGAGTACAGCCCAGTGGTAGAGCACTTGCCTCTTACATACGAGGTCCTAGGTTTGACCCTTAGCACCACAAAAACAAACAAAACAAATCAAATGCTGACAGATAAAAGGGAGTTAAAGTTCATGTAGTTTCACTGAGGTAGTAAATGGATTTCATTCCAGGACCAAACAGCTTCTGTATGAGCCACAGCAAAAAGGACTCTAATGCCAAGGCCAGGCCCAGTGAGAAAGAACACCATGACTGACCAGCGATGTCTGTCATGGATAAAAGCGAAGCATGGGTGCTCAAATTTGCTGACTCTGATTCTGGTTCAGTTTGTTTGTTGTTGTTCTTAGGTGCCGTCGAGTCAGTATGCAACTCATAGCGACCCTATGTACAATAGGTGAAACACTGTTGTCAATGCTTCTTGCTATTCATAGGGTTTTCAATACCAGATTGATTTTTAGGAGTGAGTTGCCGGGTCCGTCTCCCAAGCTTACAGTATCTGGTGTTCCCAGGTGGTCTCCCATCCAAGTACTAACCAGGCCTGACCCTGCATAGCTTCTGAGATCTGACAAGATTGGATATCACAGTGCTACAGCCGCAGGCAGTTCAAGTTTACAGATGAGGAAATGCAGCCAGGGAGCTGACGAAGAGTGCAGTCAGAATAAGAACCAAGAATTCTGACTCCTTGTCCTACCCATTCCAGGCTCCAGCAGCCTCTTCCGTCTGAGTCAGAAGCATTTGAGACCATGGGTTTATTTATAAAGAAAAGTAAATCTGCCTGAAGACTTGAATCAATTAATTAAGAAGATTGCATTTATGAGTCCAAGACAATTAGGCTCCATAACATAAAAGCCCTGGTGAGCTCACCAGTGAGAAAAGGATGGTTTCATTTGAATGTGCACCTCTGCAGCAAGTTGGCCCCAATAAAAATCTTTCCCATGTTGCTGCCTCAGGCTGAGTATGTGGCCAATTCATCTGTCCAATGAACAAGCTGGTGTCCTCTAGCTGGGGCTGCCATGAGGAGCCACTCTAGCTGTTCAAGTAGGAATTCTCCAAGTTTCCACTTTCCTCCTCACAGAACCTTCCAATCTGGAATAACACTCAAAATGACCGAGGCTGCTGGCTTGTCCAAGCTCTATAACTGCGATCTTTTTTTAGTTTTTAATTGGGGAGAGTCACTGTGGCTGAGCTACTTTTTCCTATCCTTCAAAACAAAACCTGGAAGGCAATAAAACCCTCTATTCCTCAAACATTCATTCAACTCTTCCTCCTGAGAAGATGGGGGGAAATTGATTACTTTCACTATGCCATCATTTTGTACCCATTTCAGATGGCAATCCAAGTCTGAAAGACTGAGGTTCACAAAGTTAGCTGTCATCTTAGAAGGCGTGGAAATTATGCCACTCAAATTTGAAGTCAGATTTTATTTCCTATCCACATCTAAGCAACATCTTTTAATTATATAGACAGCTTAAAAGAGACCTCAAGCAATCTACAATTTATACATATGTGTATGTCTCCCTGTTTGATCTGCCTGTGAGGTGAAGAGATAGTCTCACTTCACAGGTGTGGACAAGGTGCTTACCCTAAGTCACCCAGCAAGGAACAGACAGCCAGTGACACCAGGTTTCATAAAATGATGGGGGTTTCTTAAGAAAAATGGCAAGCTAGTGTAGCAGTAATCCAGTGGGAACAGTCTGACTTTCTATCCTCGTCAATGTCTCTGATTTCAGATCAGGGATATAACACGCGATCTAGGTTAAGCCAATCTCAACAGTCAAACACCCTGGCCAGTGATTGGTTAAGCAGTGGGCAGGTGACATAACTGGACCAATCACAGTGAACCTCAGGACTTTCCTGGCTCTCTGGAACCAGGACCTTCCTTCTTCCTCTGGGAGGTGTGGAATGTGGCTGTAGAGTCTGAAACTACTCCAGCAGCCTATCCATATAAGGACAACAGTTATCAAAGACAAACACAGCCAGGACTCTCTGATGGCCCGGAAACCTCAAGGTCAAATTGCCTGCTCTACTCCTAGACTTTTCAGTTGCTGGAGCCAATGAGCTACCTTTTTGGATAAACCAGGATCAGTTGGGTTTCCTATTACTTGGAACCATACACGTCCTAACTGATACACTCACATTCAAAATCTGACTCTACTGACTCCTGGCTATTTGGCAAGTTACTAAACTTCTTGGTGCCTCAGCTTCCCTATTTGTAAAATGGAGATAATACCCACCTCAGAAGAGTGTTAGAATTAAGTGGAATGTGACGTAAAGTACCAATGTTCCACCTGTCCTTGGTGCATAGCAGAAATTAGCTCATCTGTGGGTCCTTGAATAATGGCCAGGAGAGATTCTGTTTTGTTTTCAAGAAACAACCGTCAGTCCACTAAGTAGGTGGGTATTAGGACCCCTGAGACTTTTTCCTATAATTAGTAACAGAAACTATCAACTGTGAGAATGAAAACCTGTCATGTTTCTCAAAGAAATACTTCAAGGGACTGCTGAAATATTTGCATTGCCTCTGAAAGTAGGTAAAAATCACAGTTCATTGTGGAATGAATGTTATGAGAGACTTGCAGTCTAGGAACATCTTTTGCACTGTGTCAGACCTCCTTTGTGGTTTGGAGGTCCCCAACCAGTGGGCTGATCTCCCAGGTATCTGAATATATGAGCTCAGAAGAGTTTAATTTTTTAAAACTGCTTTATTATTACTGACATAGAACAAATGACACATTTTTAAATGTGCCATTTTACAAATTTCCTTGAGAAACATCTTCACTTGGACCAAAACCTACTGACTAGAAGTCTCCAGAAGCAAACTTCTGAAACTCTATCTTTGAGAACCTCAAGCTTGCCATGTTTACAAGCAACAGGAGGGCCTTACAGTCTAAGGTAATTAGCTCAGGTGTTTCAACACACTTGAAAAGGGTGGGGGGAGGGAGAGAAGAAATCCTGTTAAGCATGATTGTTTTTTGTCTTAAGATCATCCTGACATCTTAAGGATGATCTGTTTTCTTTCTTAAAAGCTGGGTCCAAACTTGCCTTTGTTATTGTTGTTAGGTGCCCTTGAGTCGATTTCGATTCATAGTGACTCTATGTACAACAGAAAGAAACACTCCCGACAGCTTGCAGTGCCATGCCATGCCAGGCACTATGTCAGTGCTTCTCTGCTATTCATAGTGTTTTCAAAGGCTGTTTTGGGATTACTATGGGAGTAGTCTGCCAAGTCCTTCTCCCATTTTTGCAGTGCTAGGGATCGAATCCAGAGCCTCAGAGAGCGCAGAGTAGCACTCTACCAAATAAATGAAACCCTAGTAAACTTGTCTTTAAAACAAACAAAATAAAAAACTATAAGGTAATTTTTCCCTTTCCCCTAGTCAAACTGAATAATACACCACATGTTTTTGTTTGGTTCATTGGTTTGTGTTTTTGTTGTTGTTGTTGTTTGTTTTTTATTTTTGAGATGGGGGTCTCACTATCTCACTATGTTTCCCAGGCTGGCTCCAAAGTCCTGGGCTCAAGCGAGGCCCTGCCTCACCCTCCCAGGTAGCTGGGACTATAGGTGAAGGCCACTGCCCTCAACTAGATACACTTTGAAGGTGGGGGGTACCTAGAAGCTGAACCCAGGGCCTCACCCATACTTTACAAGTGCTCTACCACTAGGCTGCACCCCTAACCCATTTTTTATTTTGAGTCAGGGTCTCACTAACTTACACAGGCTGCCTCTGGTCTCAAACCTGTGATCCTCCTGCCTGAGTTGCTAGGGTTATAGGCATGCATCACCACACCCAGCTCAGGTACACTTTTTATAATAGAAATAGTCCAGACAAACACATCAAAGGGGTAGAGGGGTAATACAATAAAACCACCACTTAACTGAAGAAATAAAACGTCACAAACAGTGGAAAGCCTGCACGCCCCTTCTTGACTATATAATATACTCCTCCTCGCTCCACATACAACCCGGCAACTACTGTCCAAATTGTGGTGATGATCATTCCCATGAACATATCTATATTTTTATTACACATGCAAAACTTTACATAAAAAGTATCACAGGATATGTCTCACTCTACAATTTGCTTTTTCTGCTCCATATCATGTTCATAAAACTGATCCAGGGTGATACATATGGAGATGTCTCTGCTGGCCCACATTGGATTTCAGCCACAGCTGCTGTGAACGGTTGTGTACCTTCTCAGATCACCTCCCCAGGCCCATCTACCAACTCAAGCATATGCCTGTCTTGTCTCTTTTTTACCCCCACAGGGTCCACCTGCGGGGACAGCAAGCATGGATACTCCAGGAAACAAATAATGTCCCCAACACTGGTAAGCAGGAACTGATAGATCTCCAGCTTCCTGTCCTTCTCTAGGTGGACAATTCTAGAGGCTTCAGCACACTATACAGGGGGTCCCAGCAGAAATGAGCCCCTGAAGCCCAGTGTGGTGTTGCAAACCTGTCATCCTAGCATTCAGGAGCCTGAGGCAAAAGGGTGGCAAGTTCGAGGCCAGCCTGGGTTACATAGTGAGATCCTACCTCAAACAAACAAACAAACAAACAAAAATTGTCAGCTGCCACAGTGCATGCCTGTAATCCCAGCAATTTGGGAGGCTGAAGCAGAAGGATCATGATTTCAAAGTAGCCTGTGCAATTTTGCGGGACCCCGTCTCAAAAAATAAAAAAAGAGGCTGAGGGTGCAGCTGAGTGGTAGAGTACTTGCCTAGCATGCAAAGTGCCCTAGCTTCAACCCATAGAACTGGGAAAAAAATTGAGCCCCTACTGCCCACAGCAGTGGCCTTGATAATTCACCTGAATAATGGCTTCTCCCACTTTCCTGCCTCACTCCCTGCCTTCTGCTTCCTGAGGGCACCTCCCAAAACAAACCTCCTCCACTTGGGTGCAGGTCCTTGTGCCCAGGCCCAATCTTAGGAGAAATCAAACTAAGCAGAGTTTTAGTTTATTCATTTTTATTGTTCTGTATTCCATTTTTAATGACACAATTGATTTTTAAAGGGCATGTCCTTTGTGACTGAAGTGTAACTTTAAAATCATGTATTAAATGATACTTGATGATACAGAAGTTATCACCAAATGATGAACTATAAAACTATATCTCATCTAGTTCCTGAGCTGTTTATAAAAGGTGTTATATCTACACAGGTAGCAAAAACTGAAGGTGAACGTTAACAATTCCTTTGTATCTCTAGATAGTGAGACTATGGGCAATTTATTTTCTCTTTTACAATTAATTTTCCCATTTTTATGCAAAAACCTACATTTTTATGTTAAAAAATGTAACTCCTATCTAGGAGAATGCTGTAAAAATCATATGCCAGTGACGGAAATTTGACTACTTCTTGTTGTTAGGTGTCATCAAGTTGGGTCAGACTCATAGTGACCCTATGTACAACAGGATGAAACACTCCCTGACCCTGTCATGCACAGGATCTTTTTTATATTTAAGCCCATTGTTGCAGCCACTGTGTCAATCCATCTAGTTGAGGATCTTCCTTTTTTTCAATTGATCTACCACTCTACTGTGAACATGATGTCCTTCTCCAGGGACTGGTCCCTCCTGACCACATGTCCAAAATACATAAGAGTAAGCTGACTAGGGGCACTTACCCTATCTCCTTCCAAAATTAGTTGTGTGGGTTACACAAAAAAGATGTGAGCATTCTCTCAGTAGCAGGGTTTATGGATTAATTGTTAAATCCATTGTCATACAGATGTGTCTGTCCAGAGAACTTTTTTCAAATCACATGATGCCCTTCTATGGAATACTTTAATAAACTCATTTAATTATAAAAATGAGATGCAATTGACATTGTAGGATTCCTGTTATGGTTTGACTTTAAAATGCCCCCAGAGGCTCATGTGTTAAATGCTCATTTGCAGCCAGGTACGGTAGCGCACACCTATAATCCCAGCAATTTGGGGGGCAGAGACAGGAGGATCACAAGTTCGAGACCAGACGCAGTCTGCATAATTTAGTGAGACCGTGTCTCATAAAGTAAAAAAAATGGGCTAGGGGTACAGCTCAGTGGTACAGCACTTGCAAAGCATGCAAGCATGAGGCCCTGGGTTCAATCCCCAGTACCGGAAAAGAAGAAATGTTCATTTACCAGATGATGTTTTGGACAAGTGACTGGATCATGAGGGCTTTGATTTCATCAGTGGATTCAGCCAATGGTGGATTTGCAATTTGATGCCACTATTGAGAGGTGGTGGAAACTAAGAGGTGGAGTCTGGCTGGAGGAAGTATGTCACTGGGGGCATACCCTTGATGGATATATCTTGTCCTTAGCCCCTTGCTTTGGCTCTCTCTGCTTCCTGGCTGCCTTGAGGTAAGCAGCTTTGTTCCCCCACATCCTCCCCACCATGATGCTATGCCTTGCCAGAGTGCCACAGCAATGGGGCCAAAAGACTATGGACTTGAAACCTCCAAAACTATGAGACAAAATGAATCTTTCCTCCTTTAGGTTGATTTCTCTCACATATTTGGTCACAGTGACAGAAAGGTAGCTAACACAATCCCTAACAAATAGAATGAAGGAAGAGGTAGGAAAATGGAGGCAGGAGTCCCAGAGGGACCTCAAGCTACCAGATGGACGGAAAACCTACACTCAGCCTCATATTCCATTACCTCAAAGAACACCATACCCTATTACGTATAACTCTAACCTGAGTGTTTTTAGAATCTTTTCGAGCTAAAATAGATATATTGCACATTTCAGAGAAATTTCAAATTAGAAAGAATAACATTTTCTAAACAGCCCTTATTTATAGATGACTTCCTCATATACATGATAGAACACAGTCCTGTGGTTTTCTTATGAAACTCCTGTAGCCTGCTCTGCTCTTCATTTACATTCAAGCTACTCCTATGACTGCCTCTTTCCTTCAAAACCATGAACAATTTGAGGTCAGTGACCAAGTCCCTAACTGCCAAGAATAGGAGACCACGGTACATTACTACATATATTACTACTTGGCATATTACTACTAGGAACTGGGTGACACTCTGTAAGTCACTATGCATCACAGACAGATGTGGTTTTCTTCCCGATTCCAACCTTTTCTCAATCTCTTGGGGTTGGTCAAGGAGAAAGATTTAGTGTAGAGCTAGGTTCCCTCCAACACCTCTCAACCTCTTGCTCATTTCCCCTTTTAAGCAAGAGAGGAGGCCTCATGCTGAAAACAGGCAAACTGCTGGTTGGGATTTAACAACACTGTTTGGGGTTTATTTATGGTTACCTTCCATTTACTTAGTGACACTGCTTTTCCATTATGATAGTGACACAAAGTCTCCTTTTCAAATAAATCTGTTGTAAAAGTGAGTCAACTGCAGGGGAAAATCATATTAAGTGAAAAATGAAATGGAAAGAGCCATAGGATGTGGCAAAATAGGAAAAGTGGATCCTTCATGATCAACTGAGGTTTGGGAAACATAAACCTAATTGGGGTCTCCCAATTTAGAGATGGAGAAAAAGGTACGGAGATAGGGGTCCTGATGGTGGTAGAGGTAGGACCAGGAGTAAGAGTTAGTTAATCAGTGTCTAAGTCCTGCCATGGGCTGGGACTTAGCTCGGTTGGTAGAACGCTGCTCTGCAGTCTCTGAGGTCCCAGGTTCAATTCCCAGCACCACAAAAATGGGAGAAGGACTTGGCAACCCACTCCCAAGGCAATCCCAAAACAATCAGCCATTGAAAACCCTATGAGGGTCGCTATGAGTCAAACACAACTCACTCGACAGCACCTAACAAGAAGTCTTGCCATTCATTCACCTGGGGCCTGCAACCTTGCCAAATGTAGATCGCTGTGGATCCCAGGGCCAGAAACTGGTCTGCCAAAGGGGGGTGGGTTAACCTCTACTGATCTTATCAATAACACCTAACTTAAAGTCAACTTTAATAGCTGCAGAAACAAAAGCCATTGTGCAAGTGTTGAATTTTTTGCCCTGTCATATGGAAAAAGCACCTGGGCTGACTAATTTCTTCCCATAGTTAAAGTTGAAACTCTGCATTAGTCACTCAGGAAAACCTTCACAAGCTCTACCTTTGGGAAAGGCATCGGCTGTTCCTTGTCCCCAAGAGAGATGATCTAAAAAGGACAACACTGCACTATTAGAAATCTGGCCCTGACATGGGCTTAGCAGACAGCTTATGTTCAAGGGGTAAGTGGAGGAAGAAGGTGGCTTATGCAAGACATCAGCAGATCCCTTCAACCCAGCATGGCAAACTGGCTGAACTTCTGAGAACAGAGAACACTGCTCCCCGACCACCACCTCCCACATCCATTCTGCATGTCACCAGCTTTGTAGGCTCGTCCCAGCCCAGAAAACTTGATGTACAGGGTAGTTTCGAGGCACTACAGTAAAAATACTGTCGCCAGCCACATAAAACAAAACTGGATCATGCTGAGGTTAAGGCCACACCCAGGGCAGCAAAAATCTTGGCAGGTGATGCAAACAGCCCCACCATGATCCCAGATGTCAAAGGGCCAGGATTAGACAGGAGAGAAAAAGGGGCCCAGGGCCAAGGCTCCTGGAGGTGAGAACAGCTGGCACACTTCCCTTTGCTCCAGATCAAAGCCCACAAGCCAGCCAGTCAGCCTAGCCTCATTTTCAGTGTGGATTAACACTAGGAAAGACCCCCTCCTGGCTCTCCAGCTCCCCTCTTCAACCTCTCTACTAAGCCCTGAAGAGAGAAGTAGGACCAGAGGGGACCCCCATCCCCGTCTCCCCCACAACCCTGCATTAGCATGAAGACTTACTTGTCCAAGGGTAAGTGGGAGGTGTGGCACCCCACAGCTATGAGGCTGCTGCTAAGGACACAATAGCAGCAGCTGTCATTTACTGAGCACTTGCTATAAGCCAGGCAGTGCCCAGAGCTTAGACACACATTTTCCTTTGTACCTCAGGAACTTGGTAAAGGAGAAGAATTGGCGGGGTTGCTTATTTAATTTTGTTTGTTTGTTTGTTGACAGACTGGCGTGGAACTCACAACCCTCCTGGCAGCAGCCTCTCAGAGTGCTGGGACTACAGGACAGGGAGAGAGAACCTTTTATTACAATTTTGCATATGGAAGACCAGCTCCAGGAGGCAAACAGCTTCCTAGGGTTTTGTTGTTGTTAGGTGCCATGGAGGGTTAGCCAGCTACAAAGGGGCTGAGCCAAGACTAAGAAGCAAACAAACACTTGACCAGGATGCTACAGTTACACCCTTTATCACAAGACCATTTCTCCAAGGGGTGGTCCAGGAAAGAAAGAAACGGGAGGGAAGACATGCCAATAGACAAAAAGGAAGGTTAAAAAAAAGAAGAAGAAAGGGAGGAGCGCAACAGAGCTAGTTTAAAAAAAAAATTAGCAAAACAAGACACAAGAAAAGCCATCAATAGTTGCCATCTGTGCAAAGGAAATCAGGAGAATCCAGATTAGCCTGGGGTACAATAGTGAGACACCCTAGAAAGAAGAAAGAAAAAGAAAAGAAGAAAGAAAAGGAAGGGAGGGAGGGAGAGAACAGTTGGCATCTATTTTCTACCTTTAAAGCAAGGTTGTCCAGAAGACCAGAAAATGGCACTGCCCCATACATAGTTCCTACCCAATGACTACTCAAAAGTTCAGGTGATCTCTTCTTTGGGAAAGTTTTTTAGGTATGAGGAATCCTGAGCCAATTTCTGGGCATAGTTCCAACCACCTCTCCCCTTCCTAGATAATTCAGCCACTTCTTCCTCCAGCCTGAAAGGAAATAAGATGGGTGGTGGGCATGTGGACCATTCATGGGGCACTTGTGATCCTCAAGGACTGGGCCAAATGTTTTCAGACCGTGCCATGTAATCTCCGGTTACACCAAGAGGGGAATACTGCAACAGCCTAAGACATTGAAGCTCAGAGAGGTCAAGCAACCTGCCCCACATCTCCCAGCTAGAAAATGACAGGGTCTATCTTACCCGTATGGGGGCACTCAGGAAGTGGCTCAACAGGCATCCAGAAGTAGTTCCCCTTCTATTTCCTTTGCAATGGGTATGGTGTCCCAAGGACTAATGGAAAAATGGGACCTCCAGAAGACCAATACCATGAAGACTTTAGAGCTGCATATAAGTTTCAGACTTCTACAAGTTCCCAGGCAGGCAAGAGTGAAGCAAGTCTGCCCAATTACATGCTGCCAGGGGCAGAACTGAAGCACATTTAAACTGCAGAGAGAGCTAAATAGCTAAAATCCAGATTGAGTTTCTGTACTCAGCTAACCATGAGGCAAAGTTACAATGGTTACCAAACATAATAACTGTTATTAACAGACCCTGGCAGTCCCAATAAAAGTTGCTCCTAAAAACTTTTAAAGAGACAGAAAGTGGCTGGAACACCCCTGCTCCCTGGTTCACCAGAATATAATCCTGGGCCAATGGAGACTTCCAAACCAAAATGGCTCAAATAAGACCTCCAATTTTAATGCTTGCCAAAGCACAGCAATAACTCAAGGGTGACTCTTGTTACAGCCATCGGTATGACCAAAATGTTTTCACAAGACATTTCCAGTCCAGGGTCTTTTTTTTTTTTTTTTTTTTCCCCTGAGGAAATGCATCTCCCTCTTCCCCATTCCAGTCAAAAGATGACTGTAAGCAAAACTCCCTGAAAGGAGAAAAGGATTCATTACAATCCTTCTGAGGTGAGATATTCTTTCGTTAAATGCTTTGCTACAGTTTTGACATTTTTTGCAAAGTGAACAATTACAATTACAAGTATAACTTTTTAATGAATAAAAAAATGTATTAGAAGTGAATTTCAAAGACATGCTGAGCTTTCTTTAGGAACAGCAGTAGGACAGAATGATCAAAATCTTGGAAGATTTGGGTAATAGCCAGCCACATCCTCAACTGGCCAAGCTGACATGCCTCAGTTTCCTCATCTGTGTAACAAGCTTACAAAAATAGCTACATCCCAGAGTTACAATGAAATTTCCTTTAGCTGTTGTTGAGAAGCACTTAATACAATGCCTGGCACTTAGTAGGTGCTCCATATCTATTCTCTACTTCTAATAAAACGAAACTACTGCCAGGCATGGTGGTACACACCTGTAATCCCAGCGGCTTGGGAAGCGGAGGCAGGAGGATCGCAAGTTCAAGACCAAAGGCAGTCTGCGTAACTCAGCGAGACCCTGTCTCAAAAAGTAAAAAATGGGCTGGGGGGCACAGCTCAGTGGTCCAGCACTTGTAGAGCATGCAGGCACGAGGCCCTGGGTCCAACCCTCAGTACCATGGAGGGAAAAAAAATTACTATGATTCCTGTGGCTTCCTACTAATTTTATTTTTCACTAATGGGGAGTTGGGGCTGGGATTTAGCTCAGTTGGTAGATCGCTGCGCTGCAGTCTCTGAGGTCCCGAGTTCAATTCCTGGCACCGCAAAAATGGGAGAAGGACCTGGCAATCCACTCCCAATGCAATCGCAAAACAGCCATTGAAAACCTTATGAGGGTCTCTATGAGTCGGATACCAACTTGACAGCACCCAACAACAACAACAATGGGGAGTTGCACCCAGGACCCCCCAAGTTCTCTAACAGTGAGCTGCACCCCAGCCCCATTCTATGTTTTATTTTGATACAGGGTCTGGCTAAGTTGTACAGGCTGCTTCTAGCCTCAAACTCAGAATCCTCCTGCCTGAGCCTCCAAAGTTGCTGAGATTACAGGCATGTACCACCACACCAGGCCTAAATTCATTTTCTGAGCTACACATGGCAACTTGGAAAAGGGATTGTTCTCTAACAGATGAAGCAAACCATAGAGGTTCAAAGGATAACATGAAGTGCTGAATTCTTAAGTTCACCATCACACCTCCAAAAACAAGGTGTTCTGTGGGACATCAGACCCAGCTGTTCACACATCATTCCCACTTCACTACTGGCTGTAAAGGACCACTGTTTTGCATTTTCTGAAAACAAACACATTGCAAGTAAGTCAAGGTACCAGACTTCTTATTCAACTCATTATGCTAGAGTCTATTTATTTAATACATTATTAATTTCCTATTAAATGCCAAGGTTGTTCACAGAAGTGAACAAGCGACCAGCCCCTGCCCCTGAAGCAGTGATGGTCTGTGGGAGAGGAAGACAGACAGGCCTGGAGAGCAGTCCAGCTGTGAGAGGGGTGTAGGTGCCCAGGAGGGAGCCTCGGCCTTCAAGCCTTCAACTTGGGGAGTAACACCCCTGAATGTCAAATAGGAGGGCCATGGAGGAGGGACTGTGTTGAGAAAGGCATGCCTAAAGGAAGTGTAATGTGATACTTGGATGCCTCCAGGAAAGGGCTCTCTGGCCCAGAGGCATCCCCAGGGGCCAGCTCACCCGCTTCAGGGGAGAGAAGGAATGCGGAAAACCCCTGCACAGGTGCTTCCAAGCCAGGATCTCCCAGGGCTCCCTGCTCAGAACATTTTCTGGGTTCTGGCCCTTGATGGCCAGGAGCTCTGCTTAAGGCCCCTGACCTACTAGCAGCACCTCCCTGGTCTTCCAGCACACCCTCTCCCTCTTGTGAGACTGAATCTTGTGAACAGAACCCAGAATTCTGCTCAGCTAATACAGCTACCAACTCAGAAAGCCTTGGAGGGTCTCAGACCCTGAGCTCCCCTAAGGGTCCCTTCCTCCCCTGCCTCTGGCTACTTTACCACCAAGGCAACCTCTTTGTTATTGAGCCAGAAGCCCCGGACCCAGCCAGTGGCCTGCCAGGCTGCAGAATGGCAAATTGTTCTTGTTTCCCTGGGATCTGGTAAGTCACCTTAGGGGAGGCTCAAGGAAGTAACGGTGATTCACACAACTGTGGGGCCAACATGATAAGACCTAGCTGTTTTCTCCAGGGGGGCGGAGACACAGAGGAATCTGATTTCAGCCACTGGAAACCCTTCCTACCCCAGCCTCTGTGGGAGACCTGTCTCTCCCTCAGGTAGCCAGCAAAAGGCAGAAAGTAACCCTGTCCTGAGTGTGGAAGGAAAGCGGGCTGCTGCTTGCTTTTTTTCATCCTAAAATCTGAATTTATGTGCCACAGCAAATTTACATAGCCCCTGCCACAAATCCCCACCCCAACATTCCACTCTGTGTTCCAAATAATTTCACCCTCATTGGTTGCCTTTATATCTGAAAGGAAATTCCAGAAAAGTTGTCTGGCATGGCCAAAGCTGCCAGCCTTATGAAAATACCCAGAAAGGTGACCCATTTAGTCAAAAGAGCTTTCAGATCTCCATGAGAAAAGGAATTCATGCCAGCATAAAGGGCCTTCAGAGAGGGAGAACAGGAGTGCTGTGTTAACGCCTAGACCTTTCAACAAACCAGCCCTGCCCTGCTGTGGAGGCTGAGCGCTGAATGGCGGAAAGGCCTGCTTCTCTGGGGAAGAGGAGTGCGGGGAACACAAGCCCAGCTCTGGAGCACACCTCTGCCCGCTAGGGAGCCCAGCAAGCCGCCTGCCCACAAGGCTGCCTGAAAAGAGGCAGAAAGCTACCTTGAGAGAGGCTGAGTGCCAGGCCTGGAAAGACAGGCACTGCACCACCGTCAGCTCCCCAGCAAACAGCCCCACACCCCTCCCGCTGGTTAATCTTTAAAGACAGCAGAAGGAAGGGACATGGGCGAGGTCATTTCTGTAATGCACACATGGGCCAATGTCCACTGTCATCAAGATCTCCTGGCATAGCTGGCTCTCAACAACCACCCCACACACCTATACACGCTCCCCTGCACTGCACTGCGGTGTGCACTACACGCCCTGAGGATGCAGGACTGAAGCCAAGCCCCCTCAAGCAGGACACCTAGGGCTGGCCCTATGGTCCAGACCTGCAGTGACATCACTGTCCCTGGGAACCAAAGGCAGGAAAATAATCAAGAGAAACTGCCAAAACTGCCCCAGTCAAAGATCCCTGTGTAGCAACAGGTATGGCAAATAGGCCCTAGTTTTGCCTTATAGAAAAAAAATTTAATGTCACATTAGTCAAGCACAAATGAGTAAAGTCTGGAACAAAACAACAAACAAACCAAACAAACCAACTTGAGGCAGTAGAAAACAGTCTTCTCCCACAACCTTTCACTACAATGGATCTATTTTACTTTATAAACTACAGAAAATGTTTATAGTGTAATGCAGGCAGGCATTGTGCCTGGCCTGTGGAGAGAGGCAGATTTGAACTTTGGTCTTCTCATCTGTGAAAAAGAAAGATATAATGTCACTAGCAGCTGAGCATGGTGGTGCATGACTGTAGTCCCAGAGCGCAGGAGGGTTAAACAGGAGGATCAGGAATTAGAGGCCAGGCTGGACTACATAGGAAGACCCTGTCTAAATAAATAAATAAATAAATAAAGGCTTGTGAGCTCATAATGAAGATTAGAAGGAATAAAAGTAAGACACCCTGGACAGTGCTCAGCAGACAGTACATTTAAAAGTAGTAGCTATGACATTAGAGGCTGAATGAGCGCACCTCAATGCTCAGGACCCAAGCAGCAGAATCAGTAGGCATTCCCGGCACAAAGAAGAGCCAAGGAAAATGAAGGAGGACAAGTGTCCTCCTTGTCAAGCTTTCTACCTGCACTGCTTAGAAAAGCCAGGTTTTGACAATGAGGAAAGAGAGGAAATCGGAAGCTGTCAAAATACTTCAGTATTATCATCAGTCTTGATTAAGTGAAACACCAAACTATTTCCTTGCTCACAGTACAAGAAAAGGCTGACCAAGGACATTCTACTGCATGAGAACTGGCTGAAAGGGGATAAGTAGTGGCAACTGCCCTTTGGTAAATTTTGTCATTAGACAATGGGTGTAAGTATAAATCCCATCAAATTGTTTTTATAATTAAACATTTTACAGAAGAGTTAAGACAATCAAACAAATACACTTAAGGCAACTGCCATAAGGCTCTAAGAAGAAAGGTGGTGGCTTCATATATGTTGTTGTTGTTAGGTGCCACTGAGTTGGGTCCAACTCCTAGCAACCCTAATGAAACACTCCCTGACACTGTGCCATGCGCAGCACTATATCAGTGCCTCTCTGCTATTCATAGGGTTTTCAATGGCAGATTTTTGGGGGAGTGGGCTGCTGGGTCCTTCTGTTTTTGCAGGGCTGGGGATCGAACCTAGAGCCTCAACAAATGCAGAGCATCGCTCTACCAAATGAGCTAAACCCCAGCCCACACTTCATATATAGCTAAGTATTTTTCTTGCCCCCTACCACAAACATGACAGTAAGTGACATGATTAAAATACCCAACAGTTCCAGCCTTAACCTATGGTTTTATCACTGTAGTCTTTTATTGTTGTTTTTTGGTAGGTGATCAGGTTTTTAAGACAGGGTCCCACTGTGTAGCCCAGACTGCACTATAGAACCCACTATGTAGCTCACACTTGCCTTGAACTCACATTGATCCCCCTGCTTCAGCCTCCTGAGTGCTGGGATTACAGATGTGTGCCACCACGCCATGCCTGGTTACATCACTACAGTCTTAAGGAGAAAGAACAATCTAGCCAGGCATGGTGGCACACATCTGGATTCCAAGTGACTTGAGATGTGGAGGTAGACAGATCGTGAGTTCAAGGCCAGAGGCAGCCGGTGTAACTTAGCAAGACTCAAAATAAAAAATAAAAAATGGGCTGGGGGATGCAGCCTAGTGGTAAAGCACTTCCAAAGTATGTGTGAGGACCTGGGTTCAATCCCCAAGTAAGGGGGGCAGGGTGAGAGGGAGAGGGAGGGGGAGAGACAGAGAGAGAGACAGACAGAGAGAGAAAGAGAGAGAAAATCTAGGCATGATGGCACCCATCTATATAATCCCAGTGATTTGGGAGGCAGAGACAGGAGGATTGCAAATTCAAAGCCAGAGGCAGCCTGCATAACTTAGTGAGACTCTGTCTCAAAATAAAAAGTAAAAAATGGAGCCAGGTGCGGTGGCACTCGCCTGTAATCCCAGCGGCTCCAGAGGCGGAGGCAGGAGGATCACAAGTTCGAGACCAGAGGCAGTCTGCCAGACCAGAGGCAGTCTGCATAACTTAGCAAGACCTTGTCTCAAAAAGTAAAGAAAATGGGCTGGGGGCACAGCTCAGTGGTCCAGCACTTGCAGAGAATGCAAGCTCAAGCACCTGGGTTCATCCCCCAGTACTGCAAGAAAAAAAAAAAAAAAAAAAAGAGGGCTGGGGATGCAGCTCAGTGGTCCAGCACTTGTAAAGCATGCAAAGGCGAGGCCCTGGGGGTTCAACTTCCAGGACCAAAAAAAAAAAGTAAAAAACGGGCTGGGGGTGCAGTCCAGCAGTAGAGCAGCTACAAGGCCCTGGATTTAACTCCTCAGTACAGAGGAAAATGAAAAAAAAAAAAAAAAAAAAAAAAAAAAAAAAA